>VZTD01002854.1:1065840-1081723 GCA_013397725.1 Rhagologus leucostigma | reverse complement strand
GCAGAGCCGGGTCTCGGTGCGGGGCTCGGCCGGGCTCCGGTGCGCCCCGGGAGCCATGTGCGGCCCGGGCCGTGCCTCCAGCGGCCCCCGCCGCACGGCGCCGGCCCCACGCGGGCTCCCGCCGCCGCGTTTGGGGCTTCCCCCCCACGCGGGGCTCCTGAACTTGGAGGATTTGTGTGACCTGGCCGCTGTGGCAAGTGTTGGAGCGGTAGAATTCGCCACCCGGACCTTGCCTCTTCCACCCCAAAGCCGCGAGCTGATGGGACGGCACCTCTCCGAGTTACACCTACACTGATTAGGCTTTTTCGTGCTTAGAGCTGAACCGTGATGACTTGAGGCTTGGTATTTTTGTGCTCAGTATGTAGCTGGTACCTTTAAACTACTCTGAGGCGCTTCAGAGTCTTATAAAGTATTGATCGGATTCTTGAGGAAGGAGAAGAGGCTCACACCTCCGTGCATCCCACGACGCATTTGCAGTCATGCAGTCTGTTTCCCTCAAGCTCTGAAACCTAACATTCGCCTTGTGTTATGTATCTGTGCTTTAAAAATCTTGCTGCCATCCCACGTAAAGCTAAAAAGGAGGTTTAAAGTTGTTCAGAGCTCCCGAAGCTTGCTTTAGAGAACACACTAACTGTGTATACACCACAGAGTATAATATGAAGAACCTTGATTGCTCCAACCCACTCCTTCTGGAAAAAGTAATTTTTTTTCCACGAAAATCCAGGAGGTACGTGTGACGTACAATATTATGTTTCTCATGCATGGGTATTGATTGTAAAACCTCAGAGGTAGTACAAAGAGTTGTAGAGGAGTTACAAAAAGTTCCATTTGATTTACAGCCCTTGCACTGTTCTCATTGTTCTTTATTAACTGCTCTTACCCATTTAGTTGGCTGGCCAGCGGGTTCCTATGTCACCAGGTAATGCTGAAGACTTGAAGACTTAAAAGACATCTTATTTACCCCAATAAACTGACAGCAGGTGCTTCCCCAAAAGAGTAAGACTGTTTTAACAGAATAATTCATAGACATTTTTGTACCATAGATGTCTTAAATCACCCTAATATTGGAGATGACACTTGTGTGCTAACTGCTGTTAATCAGACACTTACCCAGCAGAGAGTTCTCATTGACTGAAACGCTCCATGAGAGATGGATGCATCCTGTAATTCAGTGTGCAGTAAAGATGACAGCAGCTTGCTGATGGATATTGAGCAGTAAGGCTATAAATAGATAACAGTCATCAAAAAAAGTTTGAAGAAGAGATCAGAAAGGTCGGAGAAGGAAATACTAAAATCAGAACTTACCCTGAGGGTCTCTATAAGTGAAGTGGTTTTTTTCCCACTGTTTCTAGTGCAGGTGTCTCCATACGTGCAGTGGAGCTGGCATTTTGCTGCTGGCAAACAGGACCTTTGGCTTGTATTCAGGCCCTTCATCAGCAGGGATTAGTGTGCATTGCATCCAGGAGGAAATTAACCCCAAAAGCCTTTCCAGAGTGAAGTGCTGGAGTGCTTCTCTGCTGGAGCCAGTGAATGGCTGTTAGGACTCTCAATCTGATAACTGGCTGTGGTGTTGCTCTGGTAGCAGTTTGACCCCACTCTGTCTGGTGACTGGCCACGGTCCTCGCTCCTTTGTACACTGCTGCTTTTAGAGGTGGCTGTGCTTGTGATTCCAGGGGAACAAGGCCTGCTCTGGGGTGTTTACATGCTCAGCTTGCATTGAGATCAAGAGTACAGGCTGAGTGCTTTTATCCTTACTGGCTGGACCATTAAATCTGATCAGTGAGCGTTGTAAAATAGCCACTGAGCAAATAAACAGCAGTGTTCCTCCTCGACAGCCTTGATTATGTGGCACTGTCACCCACAGACCCTTGGGAATGCAGTGCCTTGGTTGCTCTGCAGGCACAGGTAATGGCTGTGCTTTCATTTGTGTTTGGCTGCAACTGTGTTCTCATCTGTTTCCAGCGTGGAAATAGGCGAGAGTGTTCGTGGGGAGGACGTCTACATTGTGCAGAGTGGCTGTGGGGAAATCAATGACAATCTGATGGAGCTGCTCATCATGATAAATGCCTGTAAGATTGCCTCAGCCAGCAGAGTCACAGCTGTCATCCCCTGCTTCCCGTACGCTCGGCAGGACAAAAAGGACAAGGTAAGGGATGTGGTAAAGGTTTCTGCAAGGAAGTTGAATGCAAACCTTGAAAGTCCTTACTGCTGGAGAGGATTTAAATGCAGTTTTGCTGCCTCCTCTGCATATTCAACCTCTTTTCAGTTCTTTAAACTTCAGGACATTGGACTGCAAAATGATCTTTTCATAAAGATCTAGTTCTTCTTGAAACTATACTAAAGTCTAATCACTAGCTGATGAAAAGATGCAATGTTAATGAGTGCTCCTTTTAGTAACTGCTTGTGAATCACTGCCTGGAAGCAGAAGGCTGACATCTTGATGAAGGAGTTGAACTTGTCTTATACCATCTTTTTTTTCCTGTACTAGAGTCGAGCTCCAATCTCTGCCAAGTTGGTTGCAAACATGCTGTCTGTGGCAGGTGCAGATCATATAATCACCATGGACCTGCATGCATCTCAGATTCAGGTAGGAGCAAAAATCAGGAAAGAGCTTAACCAGTTCCAGTCTGAGCCTCTTGACTGCTTTGCAAGCTTTCCAGTCATCTGCTTTTTTGAGACACAGCAGTGGTCAAGACTTGGGAATTTGGGACTGGGTGGGGAGGTGGGTAACAGGTTAACCTGTAAATGAAAGTATAGTTGTTCTTGATGAGACTGAGTGTACTGAGTCTTGTGTAAATGAACTAGGAAATGATCACTACAGCTTTGTTGCCACACAGTGACACTGTGTATTCTTCACTAGACCTTTGAGGAATGTGAGGTGGAGAGTGTTCTCAAATTCTGAGCAGAGCTTTCTGATACTTGGTGTGTTGTCTTGGAGCAGTGAGCAGTTAGTTCTGCCCTCAGGTGTCCTGGCACAGCTGCTTTTGTGGGTTTAGTTGACCAGGACAGTGATCTGATAGCTTGCCCCTGGCAGAACGGGCAATCCCACTTGTATCCATTCAGTGCCACCCTCCCAGATAAGTTGGCTTTGATTCTCTCCCAGGCTGGTGGTGAATTGAAAATCATTCGTAGGCTTTGTTGGCTTATGAACAGAGTATCTCACAGAGCAACTTAAGTCTTGATCTGGACTGTGTAAAATACTGGCAAGAATATTTGCCAGGGAGAGGAGGGGCTGCAAGCTCTATTTGATTTTGTTTGTCTCCACCTTGAGCAAGTGCTCAAGACCAAGAAACCAGCTCAGTGCAGCTGAGGCAAGGCTGTGTTTTGTATTGCTGCAAAGGGTAAGGTATCTACTGCCTGGTGAAGTAAGTGGCTGGCTGTCATTTTTTAACAGTTGGAAGTGCAGTCATTCACGCTTCAGTATGATTTGCTCAGAAGTACTGTCTCAGATGAAAGAAAATCTGTGGGGGCACAGCTGAAAAGACTCTCAGAAAGAGCATGAAATAACTGAGCCCAGGGGGATCCCCCTCTTCCTTAAGACCTTGCAGTTGATGTGTGCCGTGGGGCTGACCTTGCAGCAGCAGCAGTGGTGAGATTGAATGGGATAATTTGTGCATATGTGCTTCCAGCATCTGGCTGGTTTCAGCCTGGTTCTTGTAGCTGCTGTGTTGCTGAGCACAGAAGGAATGACAGTAAGAAGAAGGGTCTGTTACCCTGTACCTTGAAGCATTTCTCAGGAGTAGCTGCCCCCCACTCTCCTGCTTGCTACTCCAGGGTTAACTTCTGGCATTTAGTGACCTTTGAGGTTTGCCTGGAGAAGTCTGCAGGGTCACTGTAAAGTTATGGAACCAGCTGCATTAGTTTAAAGACAGATGTTACTCAAGCCTGTTTGGTAGATGTGAACAGTTTGGGTAATGAGCTTTAAAGACTGACTGTAAACAGGCAGCCAGCTGCTCTGGAAATGAGTGCGTTTGATGCAGGCTTTCTGCACCCCCTTAGGACAGAACTAGTTTCATTTTGTGGAGGTGTTAGATGTAAAGTGTTATTTATGCTGCTGAACTATTTCTGGCTCTGAAGACTTCTTACATTACTATTCTGTTTATCCCAAAGACTACTGCCCTTACATCAAGGGAAGTAAAAAGGAAAGCTGAAAGCTATGGAAAGGTGATGACTCCATGCCTGATCATATAGAAGGCTTCTTGCAACTGTTTCTGGAATGTGACTTTCAGCTACATCTGTTCCTGTTGTCTTCCTTGCAGGGTTTTTTTGATATCCCTGTTGATAATTTATATGCCGAGCCTGCTGTACTGAAATGGATCAAAGAGAATATTCCAGAGTGGAAGAACTGCACCATTGTTTCACCAGATGCTGGTGGAGCCAAGAGGTGAGCTGTCAGACAGGTAGCTTGAGATGCTGCTTCTGTGTCTACTTCAGTTCCTAAGAATACTTGTGACCCTATTTTTAAAACACGTTCTTTCTGCCAGTCTGCCTTCTCTCAGACAGTCTGGGACAGCTGGTGAAGAGCGGTCAGATATTCTTCCTAGGGAGTGTTTAGAAGGTTTCTTGGGCTGCATGGAGGATTAAATAGCTTCTGGAATCACAGCTGCATAGGTAGGAGTTGCACAACAACTACATCCCTTGGACCAAACCAATTTGTACAAGAGTATTTATGGCAGCTGAAGGAGGAAATAGTGTAGCTTACACCCTATGCTAAGGAAAGGTTACTGCTGCTGATTAATGATACATTTTTATCCAGGCTGCTTTCTTTGCAGAATTAAGCTTAGTCTTTTGAGGCATTTTCTTACTTTATTACTCTGTATTTGAATATCTAGCTGTGATTTAAGCCTGCTGCTTCATCTTCCCTGAGAGTGAGGAAGAGAGATGGTTCCTTTCCAAAAAGCAGCAGCATATGTTATAGCACATTTCTTTTTTTGATAGCCTGACAATCTCCCATCTCCCTGCAGACAAACATGCCAGTTTGTGGGCAGCTCAGAATGTTCTCAGGTGCTTTTTAGGAGAAACTAGGCTGTTCCTTGATGCTTCTGTCTGAGGGCTACATGTGAACAGTGAAGGGACACAGATGTATTCTTTAATCCAGGACTGTCACACCAGAATGTTGGTGTGTGCTGCTCTGATTCACATGCCTCAGAATGTTTTAAGTGATGTGTTACAAACAGCCAAGAGACACACTGAAGTCACTGAATGTCTTCTGTAGCTTTGCTGTGGTCTGTGTATTGGGCAAGACCTTCTGTATATTCAGCTATTTCTGTAGTTGGTTGCATAACACAGTATATGAAATGCCAAACCAGCCAGATATAATCTGACTCATGAAAAAATCTGCTTGAAAGCCTCTTATACTGAAATGTGTCGATCTTGGCTGGTGCAGTATTTTATGGAGATGTGCAAAGCTAAATACTTCAGTTTAGTTTAACAGTCTCGTGTAGGACCCCCAGGATGATAAGTCTGATCTAGTGGGGCTAAGAGTCTACTTATCTCAAGTGTAGAATTTCTTGGGGGCCTGTGTTTTACTCCTTGCACTTTTAATGCTGTTAAACTCTTTACTATTACAATATCAATATATAAAGTTAAGATCCCTCTACTAAGGTTGTTCTGCAGTCACTTCAATGGAAATAAGTGTGAGGTGGTGTATTTGCATTTGCTGGATGTGTAATCCTGCCACAATCTGTGCCAGCACTCGTGTGCAGGATGATTGAGTGCTTGCAAGAGTGAAAGTAGAGCTGTGTCATAGCACTACTTAAGCCTTTCCAGTGTACTGTTACAAAGATGACAACTATTCAAGTGTTTGGATCACTTCAGGTTTGCTGACCTTGCTGGTTAAGGTTTGTTTTCATCTTAAATGCAAATTAGTTTACAGTGGTCGTGATGAAAGATGAGATCTATTTTCTGTCACTGAGAGAGATTAGATCAGATTGCAGTTTAGCTGCTTGAAAGGAAACTAAGGTGGCAGAGTGCCTTTTATTAATTGCTTGGGAGCAGTAGCAGATGTGGTGACAGCTCCTTCTTAGTGCAGCGTGCTTGATATTGAAAGAGCTTTGATTGAAGCTGCTGTGTGGAGTTAAGCGTTGTTTGGGAACTGTTCTCTCTTCAGGGTGACCTCCATTGCAGATCGGTTGAATGTAGACTTTGCCCTCATTCACAAGGAGCGCAAGAAGGCCAACGAGGTCGATCGCATGGTGCTGGTGGGGGACGTCAAGGACAGAGTGGCCATCCTGGTAGATGACATGGCAGACACGTGTGGCACCATCTGCCACGCTGCAGACAAGTGAGTGGGGCTGACTGCTGCCTTCCTAATCCAGGAAACCTGCTCTTAGCGAGCACTGTGGAATGAGTTAAGCAGATTATTTGCATGTTGAGTTTCACGAGGTCTCCTGTGGTTTCTTGATTATTCATGTCATACAAAATAAGTAGGAAAACCCAGTTAAAGTTCTCGCAGTGGGAATAGGTAGAAGACCATTGTTTTGGTTTTTTTTTTCAATTTGAGAAATATCTGTGTTGAAAATGGACCATCACTGACCATGCCAGGTAGAACTAAGTGTTGTCTGGTCTGTCAGCTGATTTTGTATTAGAAAGAAGCTTTTCAAACTTTGATATCGTTCATGCCTTTTACACTAGAAACACCAACATGTGCAAGACTGTTAACTATTAAATACAGTATTAAATATTAGCACAGTATTTCATACTGTATTAAATACAGTATTAATGTATTAACACAGTATTAAATATCTGCTACCTTGTGTAAGCAAAAATTACAGAAGGTGATTTGTATGATCTGTTCCAAATATTCCAGAGGTAAGAACAGTGGGGTTTTTTCAGTGTGTGCTTTGCCTGTGGTAGATTTCATGGGACTTGTAAAACTTTTTTCTTCCCTCAAGTCAATAGAGAGGGGGAATCAAAGGTAGCCTGTCCCCTAAGTGCATGGTGCTGTCTCCTATCATGCTTACCATGTGCCCTGCACTAATGTCAGCTTAATGCTTGCTGAGAGTTACTCATCCTTCTCCTTTACTCCCTCTTTGCAGGCTTGTGTCAGCTGGAGCCACCAAAGTTTATGCCATCTTAACTCATGGGATCTTTTCTGGGCCAGCAATTTCCCGGATCAACAATGCCTGTTTTGAGGCAGTTGTAGTCACAAACACAATACCCCAGGAGGACAAGATGAAGCAGTGCCCTAAAATCCAGGTGAGTATCTATTTCTGTCATTCCTGGGGGTTGGTAGCCTTGTCTGTTCACCTGTTGGGGGTGAAAACCCCACAATACTGTGTAGTGCTGACAGTGGTTCTGTTGGTACTGCCATCAGTGTTGACTAGTTCTCTTGGCCCTATTGCTGTGGGGTAAAGACATGTTACACTGATATAAAGCAGCTTCTCTTCCAGCTCCTCTTAAACAGTTCATTAAAGGTTTGTTTTTTCAGGGCTTGTTTTACCTAGCTCAGATGTCTGATTTAATGGGGCCATGATGTAGGCAAGTAGTTGGATGTGTGCCCTTTGGAGGAGTGATGTGCTGATGACATGCAATGCTGAAACAGAGTTAGACAGGAACTTCTGATCTTGGTGCTGACAGCTTTGTTGTGTATCTGTCACTTTATGCCCAGCCTTTGCCATCCATATGAAAGCTAAAAGCTGATCATGAGCCCCAGAATCTGCTGTTCAGCCAGTTCTCAATCCACTCATCCAGTGTACACTTTTTGAGTTTGCCTGTGAGGATTTCACAAGAGACAGTGTCAAAAGCCTTGCTGAAGTCGACAATATCCACGGCTCCCCCCTCGCCCATCCAGGCAGTTCCTTCATCATAGGAGGTGATCAGGTTGGTCAAGCATGATTTACCTTTGGTGAATCCATGCTGACTATTCCTGATCGTGTTCTTGTCATCCATGTGCCTAGAGATGGCCTCCAGAATGAAGTGTTCCATCACCTTTCCAGGGATTGAGGTGAGGCTGACTGGCCAGTAATTCTGGGTTCTCTTTGCTTTCTTCCGGTCCTCACGTACCTCTGCTGATCTCCAGGACCTTTCGAACTTGATCATGAGTGCCTGGCTGTGATGTCTGCCAGCTCAGTACTCACGGACGTATCCCATCGGGGCCCGTGGACTTGTGGATATCAAGTCTGCCCAAGTGTCCTCTAACCCAATCCTCCTTGACTAAGGAGAAGTCCTCCTTCCCAACATTCCCTTACCCTCGTCTCCTGCTTGTCAGGGCGGACTGATGCAAAGAAGGTGCTCACTAACTGCCTTCTCTGCATCCTCTGTCACCAGGGTCTCCTTTCCCTTTAGTAACAGGCACACGCTGTTCTTAAGTTTTTCCAAATACAGCAATAACAAAAGGAAAACATTCTTCTTGTCCCTGACATCCTTGGCCAGATTTAATTCCAGATGGGCCTTGGCTTCACAGCACAAATATCTAGGACACAGGCATTCAGAGAAGTTCTGGCACTACTCAGACTCAACCAATACTGTGGTTATAGTGTAGAAACTTTCCCACTACTGGGCTGCTGGTGAAAGGGGAGCTGAACTGATTGAAGCTACAGTCAGTTTTAAGCTGCTTTTGAAAATATGTTATAAGCTGATTGCAAGCTGCTGTTGGGTTGCATTTCTTTCAGCACTAACTTCTGGATGATACTCCTACAACACCTAAAACATGTCTGGGGCTTCACCTTGTTTCCAAGCTCCACACTGCAGCTGGTGTAGGCAAAATGTTAAAACTGGCAACCTCTGTGTAAATAGCTGTAGCCAAAGATTGCAGTGGGGCAGTTTTCCAGGCTCTCATTAAATACCTCACTTTTACACACTGATGTTTGATGTTGAGGAACACAGAGCTAAAGGATTTGTCACAACTTAGAGGCTTTACTCTGCAGTTTGTTGATTTTTTTCTTCTCTTCAGAGACAAATGTATCCAGAAGATAAAAAATATCGAGTATGGTTTTCACTTGGTTTCCTTAAAGCACCATGAATATGGTGGTTCTTACTAGACTACATATATTGAAATGCTTTAGCTGTGGGGATTCAGAGCTGGGATTTGGCTGAGACTCGACTTTCCCTCCTGGTACCTGTCTGACCCCACCAGATGGAGCCAGCACAGCGCCTGGGAGCTGAGCTGCAGCACAGCAGCTTCATCTCTCAGACTGCTGGCAGCAGTGGTAAAACCTCTTGGCTCAAGGGAAGTGATTTCGTCTTGATTTAGACTGCCCTAACTTCTCTGCACAAAGTGACTAAGAGAATCCTGTGCTAAACAGGCTGAGCCTAGGGAGTCTGAGCAAAGCAAGGCGACAGTAGACTGTAACTCTGACAGACCAGCTACAATATTTGTAGTGCTATTTGTAGAGTGTCTTCAGGCTTATATGTAATTAAATCCTAATCCTGTGTAGAAGTAATTTGTCTGCATCTGGCATGTTGTAAATGTGGGTGATGAGTTTATTCTTTAGGTTCTCCCTGACTTCCCAGCCAGTCTTTCAGGCTTGATGCCTTTTCTCAATGGCACTGATGCATCTTTCTTCCCTTCCAGGTGATTGACATCTCAATGATCCTTGCGGAGGCCATCAGGAGGACTCATAATGGGGAATCTGTTTCCTACCTATTCAGCCATGTCCCTTTATAACAACAGATGTCAGCTGCTGCTTGTATGGCTTTTTTTTTTTAAAACCAAAAGTTGTTCAGCTTGTTGTAAAGTTCAGTAGAAGACTCTGCTTGTTCCAGTGCAGTTCTCCACAGCTCCTGCTTAAGTCAGGCTTACTGGCTCTGTTCCCAACACTGGGAGGCTGGAGGGGGAAAGCTCATCTCTGTAACAGCCAACTCCACCAGCACCCCTGTGCATGGAGCTGATCAGTAGCACTGACTCAATCCTGCAGGTCTGTGGAGAGCAGGACTGACACATGGCTAATTGCCACAATTATTTTGAGGGGGGGAGGGAGAGGGTTTGTCTGTGGGCAGGGTTAGATGATCTGGCATGCGCGCCCTAAATTGTTTGGGAAGTAGAGCTCCCTAGGACATGTTGATCTGGATCTACAGCAAGAGCCCAAGAGACTGCTGGCTGTCTTACCACTCCGTACCTGACAGAGCCCTTGGAGAGTGGTGGGGAAGGCTTGTGTCTTGGCCAAGCTTGACCCTTGGTGAAGCCCTGGGGGACACCTAGGAGGTGGTTCTGCTACAGCTTCCTCCCATGAAAGGAGATCAGTGTAGCTTGCAAACTTGAATTCCTCTTAATTGTTGATGAAATGAAATGCTCTTCAGTGTGCTACACAGCAAAGTGAGGGTGAGAGCAGCGTCTGTGCAGTGCTGTGTTAGCTTAGTGGGGAAGGTGCGTCCTCGACAAGAGTTCGTTCCCGAAAACTCTGGCATAGAGAACTTGGGGTGGTTGTGTGCTTTGGTTTGTAGTGCAGGCCAAAACCAGCTTCTCAATTTCACAGCTTCCTGTTAGCCTTGCTAGCTAACTAGAGGACTGCTGCCATGTACTGCAGCTGCACCTTGACCTGCTGAGCAACCCCCTGACCCTTTTGTTTACCAGTACTGTAGTAAACAGAGCCTCTTTATCCAACAGCAGCAGGGTTGTTGCATTTAGCAAGTGCCTGCTCAGATGCTGGGGTGACCTAAAACACAACAGCTTTGTGTCTAGCTGGCTTAGCCTCTCATTCATTGCCTCTTACAGTCCTGTTATCCTGTAAGTTACTGACACATCATTTGTCCTGCTTATTGTCTGCCTTTCCTTGAAAGTGTTGCTCCTTGCAAAATATCTTAAGCCAAGGAGCATGGCAGGTTGCAGGACAACAAAACCTGAAGGAACCCTTGGAGGGGGTCTGATGCTTCTCAGGAGTGTTTATGGCAATGGATTGAAGAGGCTGGTGATTCACAGTAGTGGGAAAACTGCAGATTTAACACCAACCTGACAGGCCACAAAGTGCCTGAAAGAAAAATACCAAAACTAGAGCTGGCTGAGGCTCTTGGATGTAATAAGTATCATCTGAAACTTGAATACTTGGAAAATGTACCAGACAATCGAAGGTAAACTGCTAAGTCTCTCTTGAACTCTTACGGTTTATAGACCAAACTGTTTTATTCTGCTTTTGGTTTTGTTGTTTTTTGGGGTTTTTTTTAATAAGCACTCCTCTTTTATTTGTTTTTGAGCTGGAGGAAGGGAAAAAGGGAAAAGAAGGAACTTGAAATGACTTTCTACAGTAACCAGCATGGCTTTGAGAGGCTAGGGGCTGGGGTATAAGTGGAAGTAACTGAAAGATGTGGTTAAAATCTAGGGAAGTACTTCTTCAGTTGTGCCTTTTACTGAAGACTTCTCTCCCTTCCTAAACTCCTGTCCTGTGGCAAAGTTAACACTTACATTAGTGTAGAGCTTTTCTTTTTGTATAAGAATTGGTGTTTGTCTGGAAACTGTGCATCTCTTGCTTCTTTGCTTTGCATCCTGCACTGAGCTCTCCTGAGAGTCTGTGATCCCACCTCCTGTATGGGAGCCCCTGCTGCCATCCTGCTGCTGCTCTGAGAGCCAAAAGCCGGGACATCAGAGCAGCGCTGGGAGGATTTTCAGCAGCATTTGTGTTTAAAGTTAAGACCTGATGAAGGAATTAAACTTTTATTTAAAAACCATGGCCTCTGCCTGTAAGTGCTTCTAAATATCTTAAGTGACATGAGTCTTCTGAGTTGGGTCATTTTAAGGGCAGATCATGAGGTAATTTTGTTTGGAAGGGACCGTGGAAGGTCATCTGTGGCCAGATTTTGGTTTTGTTGCAGCTGTCCAGCTGTGCATGTGGCCCAGCTGAGCCAAGGTTCAGCATGGAAAGAAAAGCATGGGACCAAGCACTGAGCAATTGCTTTTGTCCATATTTGATTTCCTGGACTTAATTGTTAGAGGTGGTAGTGCAGCTTCTCTTGTACTGTTCAATTATGTATCTGAGCAGATTTGTTCACATAGTGTTCAGGTGGGGGAAGCTTGAATATTTTATCAAGTACAAATGAAGAATTTGTAAGTGTCTTGCACAAAGCTGGTGATCAGAGACAGCAGGATTATGCTGCTGAGAAGCACTTGTTCTGACTAAACCCTGATCCTTTCTCATTGTGTGTTGCAGATGGGAAAGTATAAATGAAGTCAGAAGGATGAGATGGCAAGTCTAGAGAAAGGTCTTTGGCTTTACAAATAGATTTCCAGGCCTAGACTGAACATGACCACGGCCTCAGGCAGACATTTGCTGAGGATCACAATTGTCATCCATCTGTTAAAATGTCTTGAAGTACTGGCCAGTGAATAAGTGAAAAAAATAGGGGTTTTTTTTCCCCAAGTAGCAGGGTGGGTGCTGTCGGTCTTGTCAGCATCATGTAGCAGATTTTACCTTTGATAAAAGAACAGAACAGAGCTTTACAGCCATTTGTACACAGGAGACCATTGCTATTAGTGAGTATATAATGTTTTCTTAGTTACTTTAATAAAACAAGGGGTTCAGGTTGGGAGAGGGCACAGACTTAATATGCTGTATGACATTGTAGGCCTTAAAAAGGATGGGAGG
Source organism: Rhagologus leucostigma (assembly GCA_013397725.1). Classification (NCBI taxonomy): domain Eukaryota; kingdom Metazoa; phylum Chordata; class Aves; order Passeriformes; genus Rhagologus; species Rhagologus leucostigma. Next base: position 1,069,208 of record VZTD01002854.1, on the reverse strand, counting down.
TACCTCCTTGGGACAGTTCTCGCACCTGTGTGAAGTTACTCTGCTCTGAAACCTTCAGATCAGAAGGGATGGAGACTTTACCAAAGTCTGAAGGTGAGCTGTGGGGTGTCTTAGGCTTTCTTCAGAGCTGCCTGAGTTACTACTATAGAAAACAAATTGTTCCCCAGGAGAAAATCTCAACTGAGTCATTTGCTGTGCTACTGCAGTTGAAGGTGTGGAAGAGCAGGACAGAGCTCCAGCAGCTCCCTCTGCCACAGGCACAGCTAGAGTGTGGCTGCAGGTGTGAGGATGCTGGTGTTGGTGCCAGTAGCCACCTCATGCCTGTCTGCTGCCTGCTGTTAATTCAGCAGGAACAAGGAACACATCAGTCCTGTATCAGCCCTGCTCGCCTGCCTGGGTATCTGAAACTAACGCACAGGGTGGGAGCTGAGCTTACCAGGCGTGCCTTGCAGGTAGCAGGATGTGTCCACTGTTTAAAGCAAAATGAGACACATCTCAATTTGTTGGCAGCTCCCTCCTGCCTTACTGATGTAAGGAAGTCTCCTGGAGTCAGTGTTTCTGTGATCTAAAGAAAGCAGCACCTTGTCTTGCTGCTGTTGGGCAAGGAGAAAATGGTGTTAGCAAGCCCTTCTGTAAACTGCAGTAACATCCACAGGAGGAATGAGCCCTGTAAGACACAACAGCCCCAGTGAGTTGCTGCCTTCCCGGGGCTCTCTGCTCCTGCCCTAGTGGATGTGAGGGGTTGTGGCAGGAGGCTGGCGTAAAAACGGGAGAAAGTGCTCTGGCCCTGTGGAGTGGCTCAGCCTGGCAGCTGTCGTGGTGGTGCCCTGCAGGTCAGGAGGCTGAGGAAAACGTCTGATCAGAGAAAACTCCCTGCCTCCTTCCTGTACGGGAGAATAAGGCATTCCTGGAAATGGCCATCGGGGAGGCTGTATCAGCCCTGGCAGCCTCGTTCTGTGCGAGATTTAAAACCCATCTAAAATGGCTGGCAGTCAGTTTGTGCTATTTCAGGTCAGGGCTGGTTTTGCTTTCTCCCTATCTGTTGATGTCTCAGTTCTTTTGTTATAAATTATTGAAAGCAGAAATGCCAAAAGACGTAAGAAAGAAGCTGGTTGTGCAGTTACGGGAGGCTTTGCTAATTTGTCAGGGGGAAAAGCTCTTGCTGGGATATAAGCTCCTTTCTTGTTCTTTGTGCAAGATGGGTTTTAGCAGCTCCCCAGCAGCAGCCCCACCTCTCCCCTGCTGGCAGTGCACAGGGTTGGCTTTAAAGCTGCTCTGGCCGTGGTTTGTACGAGTGTGGTGGCTCGAGGAAGGGGGAGCTCCCCTTCCCCTGCCTGCGTGGCCACCGTGGTGGCTTTGTGCCCAGACAAAGACCCGGGGGTTGCAAAGTGCTGCAGCATCAGGAGATGCAACACATTGCCCAGGGGCTGTGCCTTGCCTGTGGCGGGTGCAGCTGGTCTGCTGAGGGGCTGGGAGGATGGTGACCAGGTTTTTGGGTGCAGCTGGTGCTGGCGAGGGGCTGTGCACAGGCAGGGTGGGGATCGGGTTCTTTCGCACTTGCTGCCTGCCAGGGACAAAAGGTACGTCAGACTGCAGCATCCACAAAGGAGAAGCATGTGGAGAACAGGCAAGCAAAGGGGGAAGCTGAGGGGAAGGTGATCACAGCCAGAGAGCAAACACATGGTAAAACGCTTGTCTGACTATTTGCATGAAGGCAAAAAGGATTTCCTGCGTTCATTTTGAAACTGCATGGATGTTTTGCTTCTTGCTGGCTGTGCAAGAAGGATGAGCCTTCTCTCACTGGGGCTGGGCTGTGTGATGCAGGCTCTGCAGGGTGGGTTTGAAGGATGCTCCTGAAGGTGGCCCTGCCTGGGCTTGCAGCTCCTGGCTCTGTGGCACTCTCCAAACCTGGCCCTGTCGGGGGCCGCACCACGAAATCAGAGCTGCTCTGCGAGCAGCTTGGCCTGGAGCTTTGCCTGCTGCCTCTCCCTCCCTCCCCCAGGCACAGGGACTGGAGGCTGTTTGCCATCCAGACTCCTCTCGCAGGAGCAACCTGGCCTTAGATCTTGGCCTTTGCCTTTTCAGCATTTGCCAGCTCTTGGCACTTCTTGAATTCAGAGCCCATACTCTGGCTGGAGCGAGAAGGTGCCTCAGGGCTTGCGGCAAAGGGCCACCTCCGGCCATGACCTGCTGTCGCTGGATAGCACCAGTCCCTCCTGCCAAGAAGGCAGTCGTCTTGCTAAAGAACACAAAGCAAGTGTTTCCTCCGGATTGCTGGGGATTTTCTCTGCAAAATCTCCAATAAGCCCTGAGCGAAACCCAGAGGCTGGAAGGCCGGGAGGAGGTGGAGGTGAGAACTGCTGCAGCACAGCTGCTACCCCTGGTGCTCTGTAACAGGTTCCTGCTCAGCATGGCACCAAGATCTCTGCAGAAAGGTTTTGGCAAGCCTCATCTGCAGTCAGGATACTTTTTCTTTTGCCTTCTCCCCTTCCCCTCATTCCCTTCAGCACCTACAGAACCCTCCTGGCCCTCCACCCCCTCTCTATCCTGGTGGCCAGCATGCAGGTGCCCCCCAGACTGCCACTGTCCTTCCTGCTGGGATCACATAGGCTGCCTGCACTGCCCCTTGGCTTTTTCCCACCAAAGGTGTTTCTTCCAGTTGCACACCAGCCCATTTGCACAGTTTGGGCTACAGCTCCCCAGGCTTGCTGCAGCCAAGCAAGAGCCTGTGGGTATGGTCAGCTTCTTGCCTACCCGTGCTGTTGCTGCTGCTTTAGTGACCAGATCTCCCCAGGAAGTGCTGTGGCCAAGGACAGTGTAGACATGAGCTGGGCACAGTGGCCAAGCACGTCTCACAGGTGTGAGAATAGGGTGCCGGTTTTAGCCCAAGGCTTGCTTTATTCAAGTTCTGCTTCAGCAGTGGGAGCATCCGTGGACACACAGACGAGTCACAGCTGCCTCCGTTGCTGTGGGGAAGCTGCTCCTGGGGGGTGGGCGGTTGAGGCTGGGACAGTCGCTTTGGGCTCATCTGGTCCCACGGGGACCGGCCTCCTGCCCCTGACACCTGGCACCCAGGTGCGTGTGCGCACAGGAGGGGCACTGGGAACCGTGCCCGTATGTGGGGGCAGCAGGAGCTGCGTCCCCGCGCGTGTGTGCGGGGCTGAGTGACCCCGGTCCGTGTGTGTTGTGAGGGGGTGCGTGACCCGTGTCCCCGTCCCCGGTGCCGCCCTCATTCGGCGTCTCCCTCGCTCGTTGTCCCCTCACTCCCCGTCTCCCTCACGCCCGGTCCCGCTCGCGCCCCCGTCGCGCGGCCCGGCGGGAGCGGCCGCCCCCTGGCGGGCCACGCGCTTCCCGGCAGGCGCGGCGGG
>VZTD01002854.1:1055402-1065767 GCA_013397725.1 Rhagologus leucostigma | reverse complement strand
CCCCGCACGGCTGCGCGGGCCCGGGGAGCGGCGCGGTGCCCGGGGCGGCGGCGCGCCCCGCCCTGCGCTATTGTCCGCGGCGGGGGCCGGGGCCGCCTTTGTCTTCCCGTCCCCATCCCTCGGCTCACTGCGGCCGGGGTCTCGCAGGCAAGATGTGCGACAAACCGGACCTCTCGGAGGTGGAGAAATTCGACAAGAAGAAGCTGAAGAAAACCAACACGGAGGAGAAGAACACGCTGCCCTCCAAGGAGAGTGAGTGCATGGCCGGGGGCTGGCAGGGCGGGGGGCACAACCGGCGGGGCAGTGCCCTCGGGGGCCGGTCTCGCCGCCGAGGCTTCCGGGGGAGAGGGGCGATTTGGGGCGGCAGGGCTCTGGCCCGCGGAGAGCCGCGGGCAGAGGTGTGTGCAGCCCGGGGCAGCGGGCATGGGCACTCGGAGAGGGCTGTTGCGCCAAACTGATGCCTCAGGGCATCACTTTCCTGCGGACGGACGCAGACAGGTGACCGACTTGCTGCCACGCACGCGTGTGGCTTGTCATCTTCTAACTTGACTGTTAAACCACCCCACTTGGGGTCAAACCACAAAACTGGGCACCAGGGCCTGAGTGGATCCTCTGAAACCTCCGGTGCGTGCTTGCACAAAAAAAAAAGCACTAGAGACTAATGGGCCTCTATTCTCTTGCAGCTATTGAGCAGGAGAAGGAATGTGTGAAGTCTTCCTAGAGAGAGATTGCCTGGCAGGAAGAGCGACTACTCAATTATTTTGCTTTGAAATGAATCATGTGGGTTTTTTTAAATTTACATCACGTACATGTATAGAAAACAGCTGTATCACCTAACACACTGTCCCACTTTGCTGGCAGCTTTGGCAGGTGGGGGGACAAAGAGTGGTCCTCTCAGTCCATCAGTAGCCTGACCTGATGCCATCTCTGCTGCTCAGCTGCCTCCTGTGACAGCACTGATCTTGCTCTGATGCAGTGGGGAGATGAGCAAGGGCCATGGAGGCTTCTGGGGATGGACCCCTTCTGCCTGGGGGAGTGGGGAACCTTTGTGGCCTCACCTCCGGCCTGGGTCTGTCTTGCATATTCTTCACTGACAGTGTTCTGTAGCCTCACTCACAGTTTTTTGTCTTCCTTGGGGGAAAATGAGAAGTTTATTATAAAATAAAAAATTGTAATGATCTCTACCTATGGCTTGTGGCTTCTTCCCTGGCAAAGGTTCTGGCTGTAGCTTGCCCTGGAGGGTGGGGAGGTCTCTGCGTGGTGCTGCAGCAGTGCTGGTTGTTCAGTGTTTCTCAGAGGGTGATGTGGGATGGTTCCCTGCAGGGTGAATCCAGCGTGGTGTTTGCTTGGGGCCGGGTTCCTGGGGGAACTGGGAGCACTGCTGGCGTGCCCATGGCTACTGTGCTCCACCACCACTGTGGTTTCTCGGTGCATCTTAAAAGTAGAGGCTAGCCTGGGCCTTGCTGCCCATGTGAAGGCTGAGCCTCCTTCCTTGGAAAGCTTGGTGTCCCCTGCCTAAAACCTTGTGGAGCTGGGCTGGTGCCTTGTCAGCATGGCTGGGGGTGCTGGCAGTGGGGATGCTGGCCTGGGTCCTGCTGGTGTGGTGGCCAGGCCAGCTCTGCCCACCCAGTTCCTGGAGCACAATTCTCCCATCACTGCCTGGCACTGCCCTTCTGTTCGCCTTGAGCCAACCTCCGCCCCTTCCCTTGACTGAAGGTGGTTTTTGCAGCCCTGTAAGGATGGGTTTTAATGCAGTAAATCCCTTGGGTACTCTCTGGGCTGATCTCAGCCCTGCCTTGCAGGGGTGGAGATCCCTGGGTCCTGCACTTGGCCACCAGCATAGTGTGGGTGAGTTCTGACAGTGCCTCCAGGTCTATGCTGAGGCTTCCTGGCTACTGCCAGGATTTCCTCACCTCCCCCTGGCCTGCAGGGTCACTGAACAGACCAGGCCACTTATGGAGGAGGTGAAGGCAGGCTAGCCAAAACTTGCCGGCTAACAGTTTTGGTCAGTGTTCCTAATGAGCCTGGTCAGCTGGGGACAAACACGAGGCTGTTGCGCCCGTCTGGACATGGTGCCTGGACATGGTGCCTATCTGCCTGGTGCCTCCACCCACGCTGCCTGCCGAGGACTGCAAATAACACTGCCTGTGTGGTTGCCCCTGCCTCCACCCTTTAAAAAGCAGAATTGAAAGAGCTGCAGGTAAGAGTTTGGTGTTTGCACGCTGTCGGGGCAGCGTGTGGGGTTTTCCATGGGGTGAGGGCAGTGGGGAGCGATGCAGAGGCCCAGTGCGGGCTGCTGCTGCGTTGGGCTGAGCACCGGGAAGCCCAGCACATGCCAGGGTGGCTGTGCCCCTTCAGCACCCTGATGTCCCCAGGACAGAACCCTCTCCTGGATGTGGGAATCTTTTCCCAGTGCCAGCTGCCGGGGTGGTTTGTCAGGGTGACAATGTGTCCCTGCTCAGGGGTGGTTTTTCTCATGGAGCAGGGGCAGGCAGGTAAAGCCAGCCCCAACCCTTTCCCCATCCCTGAGAGCCAGGGCCTGAGTTGAACCAAGTGAAGATTTTGGGATGGAAACACAAAAGGCAGTGCTGATCTCCCCTCCTCAGAGCTAGTTTTGGGGCTAGAGAGGTCTCAGTGGCTGCCCAGAGCACCTTGGCTGCTCCTGACACTGCCCCGGTGCCTCTCCCTGCTACGTGCTGCAACTGGCCCCTCTCCCGGTCTCGCCAAGCACCAGGGTAAAGCACCAGGGTATTTATCTCTCCCTGAGTCATATGGACGTCTGCAAGGCCGCAGCAGGAGTGTCCCCTCCCTGGCACTGCTGTGCTTACAATAACTTCCCCCTCACCCTGTGCTGTGCCCACAGGCAGCAGAGCCTGCCAGGGGTGCTGGGCACCCCAATCCTACAGAGCCAGCTGGTTTGCCAGCCAGGGCCAGGGCTGTGGGTTGCTGCACATGGCAGGGTGGCTGGTGCCAGAAGTTGGCGATGCTCCAGCGTTGACCCTGAGTCTGTGGAAGTGGCCCGTGGGACCCCAAAGCCTCGTGGGGAGCCATAGGGGTGTTGATGTATCTGGGTTTGGGTTGCTTCTTTACTGCAGCCAACCCAGGCATGTAACGATACAGATTTTGACACGGGGTTAAGTGCTGGCACAGCCAAGTCTGTGCCCCAAGAAAGCCACCCCACTGGCTGGCAGTCCCAGCCCAGACCCAGGAACATCAGCTGGAGCTGGGAGCAGCTCCCCAGCAGACACATCTCTGTGTGTTTTATGGCCAATGTGGCTGTGTTCACCTAAAATGAGGGCAGTCCAGACACTTCTCCCAACCACATCCGTGCCAGAATGGTTCACAGGAAGTACCAGAACACATTGCCTAAATGCCCTAACCTCAAGACTGAGGGTAAAGGGTTACCTGTTTTGGTAACCAGTGTCCAAAATGTCCCTGTTGCCAGCAGTGTGAGCCAGTAAGGGGAGAACCATTACAGAAAAGCTTTTTATATCAACACTTTCCCTCCCTGCCCCGGACCTTCACCTTTTCACCCTGGCACACATGGGCCCACAGCTGCCAGTGGTGTGGGAGGCCAGGACACGTGCCAGACGGATGTCCCCTAGAAATGTGGTGGCTTCAGCAGCATGGGCTGCCCCAGCAGCCACCCACGCACAGAAGATGCCATTCCAGGAGCTGGGCCTTCCGGGCAGGGCTCTGTGACCCTTCCCTTGCTGGGCACCAGGTGAATTACTCATGCCAGCCCGTCTTGGCAATGCCAGGAGAATATAATCCATGCCTCTCCCATCTGGGGCCCATCCTGCTGCTTCTGGGTGGTTTCCTCCCGTGCTCAGTGAGATGGTGAGCTGTGGCCTCACTGCAGAGGAGGGAGGAGAAGGCTGAGTCACCATCAGGAGGAATTTGGGCAAATACCTGTTGACCAGCAGTGTGAGGTGAATTCAGATCAGGGCTTGCGGCTGGGATGGGTGTCTGCCCCTGCCACTGCTCCATCCCCTCTGACTCAGACAGGAGAGGATTTGGCCCAACACACACATGTGTGGAGGATCATAATAACCCCATTTCTGGCAGGAGGTGCCTGAGTCAGCCTGTGCATGGCCCTACACCGGGCTCCCCTGTGCCCCACTGCTCCCTGCCAGTCTGCGGCACCTTCCTCGTGTCCCGCAGCACCACGCTGGTTTGTTGCACAACTCACCCAGGGCAAGGGAGGCTTTTGCACTCCGGCAGCCAGGGTTTTCCCTTTGCCTCTCGCCATGTGGCAGCCCTCAGAGCTGTGGCAGAAAATGGTGAGAGCCAAGAGGTGTCAGTGATCACGGCCTGTGACAGCTCCTGCATGGCAGGAAATTGCCAAGCTCAACTTAAACCGCAGCTGGTCCAAGCAAACCTCCCTTGGAAGGTGTGTGTTTGGCACCAGAGCAAACAGGAATAAGGTGAAGCCAGGCTGCACAGACAGGTGGATGCTGCAGCTCCCCAGTGGGTGGATCCTGCCCACCCCCACCTCCCTGCATCCCTGGGGAAAACATGTCACCACCTCTGTGTCGCTTGGGTTGGCCTTTCCGTGCCAGGTCTCTGCTGCCTGCGTGGACACATTGCCAAGCACAGAGCTCAAACCACCCCATGGTGGCAAGGACTGAGACGGGAAGCAAGGGGCAGCAAGCATGAGCTGCCAGGGAAAACCTCTGCTGGGAGTGCTTGGGGAGGATCTGTGCGTGCATGCACAGGGATAGTTAAAGAGGAAAGCATGCGTCTGTGAAAGAGGAAAGCAGAAGAGAGAAGGAGCAACAGTGGGGAAATGAAAGTGTTGTGTGGCCTAGGGACCACAGTCCTTCGGCAAAGGAGTCGATAGTAGGCCACCATGATGTGCAAGAGTTGTGTGTGATGGGGCCACTTGGTGACACAGGGGAAGGATGGATAGACAAGCTGTCCCCACCCTGTGCTGGAGAACCCCCATGGCCATGGGGAGGGAAAGCCACCGTCCCTGACCAGTGGGTGCAAAGGCACCCACACAGCGAGCCAGGAACCTTTGGACACCTGTGCTGCGAAACTGGCCTGTGGGCAGCACACACTCAGCACAACCCAACACCTTCCCCAGCAGTGCAAAAGTTATTGTTGCTCTTGAAATAATGCCCTGGAGGTCAGGTTTACCAGCAGGAGCTTATTCATCCCCTGCCAGCGAGGGCTCAGCATGAGTAGTGATGAGCCGGGAGCACGCAGATCTTCCTGCTCAGGACCGGGCTCCTGCCAGCACCTGGCTCCAAACAAAGCCGGGAAGTCACGCACTGAGCCCCGCTGCAGCCCCGCGCTGCCCGCATCTGCCGGGGCTGTCGCCGGCACGAGGCGCAGGTGGCAGCAGCCTGGCTGCGTGCCTCGGCTGGGCGACACGCGCGCTGCTGGCGCCGGGGATGCCGAGCCCTGCAGGGGCTCCCGGCCCGCTCCTGACAGCGGCCGGAACTCAGTGCTCGCTTCTGGCCCCCCGGTTGCATTCTGCAGATTCCCGCGGGCCCGAGGGGCCGTGCCCGCAGCTGCGGCAGCATGTGCTCCTGCGGGAACGCGGCTCCGGTGTCTGCGGCAGCGCCCGTGCTCGCACCCGAGCCGGGGCAGCTGACGGAGCAGAGGAGCGCTTTATTTTAGGAAGCAGCTGGCTCACACAGGAGACATTGTTTATCATCTTTCTTGCCTCTGGTGTTTTATTACAAAGGATTATGGCATGAAAAGCCATTTTGTTCCCAACGCATAGCCCCCTCTCCACGATTTATTCCTCTCCACAGGCGACAGCTGGGGTATGACATCCCAGGAAAATGGGGGGAGAATAAGGTGGGGGCTCAAACTCATGGCAGTGATGGCAGCAGGGATGCACCCAATGCCCAAGTCATGGCACAGCTGGCAGGAGTTTGCCAGGGGTGCCTGAGACTGCTCATGCACCTTCATGATGTGAAAAACAAAATCAAGGCCTTTCTACAGTGGGTAAGGAAATGTCACCTCACTCTGTCTGGACAGGGCAGAAATCGGTGTCCTCTCGCCAGGGACACTGCTGTCCCCAAGCCTGTGTGCCCCAAACCTGCCAGTGCTGGTGGCATCCTGTAGTATCACAGCCCCAAACCTGCCTGGATGAACCTGCATGAGAATGTCCTGCTGCCCACGGAGAACCTGGGGCCAGGCTGGGCACAGCATGGTGCAGGGTACAAGCTGGGCACAGTGGGTGGGATGCAGGGTACAAACTGGGGGGTCAGCTTGGGAATACGATCCTTTGCCACTCCCCCCAGCATCACCTTCAGGCAGGGTAGAGGCACCTCCAGAGCCACAGCAGGAGCGGCTTCTCTCTGTCCCTCTGTCCAGGCGCTTTCGTTCCCAAATGACAGCCAGGGTACCATGTGCCCCCTGTCCTCCTCCTCTGTCCCTGCTGCCGTGTGCCTTTCCTGTGGGTCCCAGAGCAGAATTCGTGGCAGCACAGGCTGAACTCCCATCCCCCCGGCTGCGAGCCAGTGCCTGACAGACTCCTCTGTGGTTTTCCAGGAACCAGCTCCGGAGCTATGGGCAGCAGATAAGCATGTTGCAACAGATGCCTTGTGCTGTCTCCCGAAGGCCCGTCCTGTCTGTGCACCCACAGCAGGGTAGAGCTACGTCTGGTGCTGCCTCCTATGGTGCTACCTGCTCTGCCACCTTGTCATTTAACATGTCCCTAAAAACCAGCCAAGGGGCTCTGGGGAAGAGCTGGGGATGGGCGGGGAGGTGAGGGCAGCCGTGTGTGGCTCAGCCACTGCCAGGCCTGAGGTTGCACTGAGGCTGGGACAAGCCCCTGCCTGTAGTGTTGTGTCTGAGAGGCAGCTCCACAGCCCAGGCATGTCCCCCTCCCTGCTGCCTCAGACCAGCTCACGAAAACAACACAGGTCACTTCCTTAGGCCAGGTTGAGCCGTGTGGGGTAGAGGGGAATGAATGACGGGATCTTCCCAGCTTTGCTCCAGCTATGGAGCTCCTTCCTGGGGAGGTAAATGGATGATGGGGTACCCGGCAATCACTGCTCAGAGCTGTAAGCTCAGAGCAAACGGGGGTGGCCACGGCTAGGGGTGGCAGGACTGCTCAGGGGGTTCCTGTGCTGGAAAGTGCTTCAGAGCAGATGCCATGGGCTGGAGCTGCTGCCGGGTACCCGCCTTGGAGAAGCAGCTGCAGAGCCGTGTACCGGCGCTGGAACAAAGGCAGAGGCCCGAGCCCCAGCTGCAGCACGGTACGTGTGATGAATTAATCGGGGCATGAGCTGGCAGCATTGTGTGACCACAGGCTGGCAGGGGGTCGAAGCTGGATCTGGGCTCCTCACCTTGGCACCAGCTTCCTGTTGTTCGCCGTAACTCCCCGAGCTGGCAGTGGGAGCCAAGCAGCCGCACACGTGCTGCAGCCTCTCTGGGCAGGCTGCAGCTGAGCCAGGGGAGTAAAACCTCTCATGCTGAAGGAGCCCTGCGCCCTGCAGAGTCCCTGCCTTGCTGTCCCCATGCAGCTCTCGCAGCCCTGGTACTGCTCACCCAGCACATGGCTCCTGGGCCATGTCCTCATCTCCAAACAAATCCCCCTGGTGCCCAGAACCCACAGGCAAGGCCCCATCCTGCCCGTGGGGCCAGGGCAGTGCTGCTCTCAGCGGGTTCCCACCAGCACAAGGTCATGTCCAGATAAGCCCGTTCCTTAACTTGTGCTAAGTGTGCTTTAGGCATAGTAGTTACTAAGTAGGCAGCTCCTCTTGGGTCACAGTGTTTGTTGGCTGCATTTCTTATCTCTTTACTTTGCTGGGCTTTGGAAACATGTTGGTACAAGCCACGGCTCTGTGCTTTGCCCTGGCACTGATGGCCTTGCTCTGCTGGGGGAGCTGCCTTGTGGAGAGGATCAGGGAATACATCTCCCTCTCCTTACCCAGGGCTGATGTGAGTGGCACTATTGTGCAGGCTCACGAGGTCCCTGCTCACCCTTGCATGGGCTGTTTAAAACTACTAATTAACAACTGGGTGTTTGTGGCAGTAATTTACAGTCTCTACAGGAAGCTCCTCTCAAGTGTGAGGGCAAGAAATCTATTCAGGGAAGATCTTGTGAGCTATTCAGGAAAGTGGACCAGCACAGGTGAAGGTATCCAGCACCTGAGAGAATTAAGCGGTGCTGGAGGTCATCTACAGTGATCTAGACAATGATGACGTCTCCAAAGATCCAGAGGGTGTCCTGTGCACACAGGCTGTGTGCAGGAAGGTGATTCAGAGTGCCCCAGTGTCATTCTGACAGCCTGGCAGCAACGTATTGTCCAGATATGAAAACACCATCTGTGAAGAAAACATCTTCTAGGCTCCAGAAATTTGAAGAAATATCTGTCCCTCCTCATCCCTATAAGCCAGTGCCTTGGCTGTCAGGGGCACCCCAAGAAGTCAGTCCTCTCCTGCCCTGGTCAGAGTGAGCCCCAGTTGCATGTGGTACACTCTGGCTCTTCTTGCCTGACCAGGGGAGGACAACAAGCAGCGGCATCATGAACCCAGCTTTAAATTGGAAGCCCATGTATGAGATGTGAGAGGGAAGAGCTGTTAAGAGGAGGAAATCCCAAGGAGGCTGCCACTGTAATTGTTGTAGAGACACAAGAAGGCAGCCATCTTCCAGAGCAACCACTACGAGTGCTTAAGCCCTACTTCCCAGAAAGCAGCTGGACATCACCTGCTGGAGGGAAGTAGAGAATAAATCCTTTACTTTCCCTAGCTTCTGCACACAGCTTTTGCTTTTGCTTTATTAATCTGCCTTTATCTTGACCCACAAGTTCTTTTCCATCTTACTTTCTCCCTGCCCTTATGCTGCTGAGGAGGAGAATGATACAGCAGCTCGGTGGGTACCTGGTGCCCACCACAGATGCCAAACAGGTTTTTGTCCAGCTCAGCAAGACAACCAGAACGCACAGCCACTGGGAGCCAAACCAGAGAAGGCACATTCCTGCTCAGGTGGGCAAGCGACTCCAACAGCTGCCAGCACCCATGGATTACCCTGGAGGTACATGGGGGCCCCTCGAGCACGAGCACGGTCAACTGGGGTCACTGGCCATGTGGTGTCTTTGGCTGAGCTGCAGGGACGTGCTGCCCTCCCTAAACCCTGCAGGCAGCATCCCCTGAGGATTACGTGTCTGCCAGGCCTGACAGGGGTGGTGCAGGAAGGCAGAGCATGGCACAGTGCTGCAGCAGAGCGCCATGCCCCTGTTGCCTTGGCAGGATCTGCCGTGGTGGCTCTTTCTTGTTCAGGATCAGGGCTCACCCCTTACATGCTGAATCAGATCCCTAATCAATAAATACTGGCATATAGCAGAATTGAACGGCTGCCAGGCAAAGGGAACGTGGCAGGGGCAAGTGTGCCACGCTCAGAGGTTCACTCCAGCAATGCATGGTCCTGACAGAGCTGGCATGGGGACCTGGACTGGTTTGGAGGGATCTCCCAGTGGGTGGTACTGGCCGGGTCTGCCACTGGTACCAGCAGCAATCCTGCGCTTCTGCCCTGGTGCTGCTGTGTTCAATGGTGCCCCAAATGCACACCTCCGGATCTCCCCCATTTTCCCCAGGCTCCCCTGGTCCTCGATTGCCAACACCCTCAACCTTGGGCCCTTGTGCTGCCCAGCCCCTCCTCACCCCCCTAGGCTTCTCTTGTTCCCCATCTCTTCTGACAGATCACCGAGGTCAGTATTAATATAATCCCTGGCTTAATTTAAATCCTCCTCCCATCTCATGCTTTTCCGGGGGGAGAAAGGAATTGGTGCACTTTTGTGGCACCCACTCAGCCCTGGAGCTGATGCAGGATCCAGACGGCCAAAAGCCCCGTGTGTCCATGCGAAGGGTCCCTGCTGTTCCCCCCGGGGGAAGGTGTCCAGGGCGTGTTGCAGGCCCAGTGAGATGTGTCCCCAATTTTCAAAGGTGTATCTCGGTGAGCACCAGGCACTATTAGGAAGAAGAGTTGATGATGCCAGCCATAGAGGACCACACAAGTGGCTCCTGCTCCCCAAAACCCCTCTGCACCCACCTGGGGGGGTCTGGTTTCCCCCTCCCTCTGCCCTCACTGTCTGGGCGAGGCTGGCGTGACCTTGCCACTATTTTCCCCTTCAACTCTCTGTAATGTTTGTATTAGCCGTTCTTCCCCCGAAACCTCCTTAAAGATATTCTCGATCCCGATCCCGTGGGCGATTGTGAGGGTGGGGGAGTCTTGCTCTTTTGGGCAGCTGTCACTGAAGTGACAAAGTGGGGACGGGGGGACTATGAGAGGAGTGACAGGGGCAGGCAGCGAGGGGGCACAGGGGGCACTGTGAGGGGAGTGACGGGGAAGGGCGGTGAGGGGCTGCGGTGCGACATGTGGGACTGTGCGCAGACGGGAGA
>VZTD01002854.1:1023142-1055023 GCA_013397725.1 Rhagologus leucostigma | reverse complement strand
CGGAGGGCGGTGAGGGTGAGGTAAGGGCGGGCCCGGCGCCGCCGCCCCCGGCCCGGACACCCGCGGAGGGGGGGAGCTGGAGAGCCGCCCCTTCACCCCGGCCCCTGCCGAGGGGCCCCTCGAGGGTGCCGCTCCTCGGCTGCGGGCACCTCCCTGGCCTCTCCCGTGGGGCGGGATGAGACCCCCCGGAGGGTCTCGCCTCCGCCGAACCGGGGCCTGGGGAGCGGGAGGGAGTCGGGCCCGGCGTGCCCACCCCGTTGTTGGTACCTGCACACAGGTGCTGGCGCCCGGCGAGAGCGGGTCGGCCCTGCAGCGGTGGGGTTCAGCTTCCAGGATAGCTCGCAGCGGGGCCAGCGATGTCACGGCTGTGTCACGGCTGTGTCACGGCTGCCGGCAGCGTGCTGACCCGCAAGCTCTAGAGCAGCCCGACATATCCTATTGGTCATTCTTAAAACGAGTCACTTGCTAACAGACCATTTCTAAACAGAAACTCTGCTCGGGGCTGATGGCCTGTGCCAGGAGGGGCTTTGGTGACAGCGACTGTCTTAAACTTCCCTCAGCAAGGCTTGAGAAAGGAACAAGGGTATTGAACAGCTCACCTGCTCACGGGGCGGGAGTTCCCCTAAGCCATGGGCCATGGGGACCTGTGCTGCAGTTCCTGTTTGTCTCTTCTGACATTTGTATTTTGGTCTTTGTTTTAGAACTACTGGGTCACACACTGCTCCTCAAATAGCCCATCAGGTTAGCTCAGCTGTGCTTGGTTTGAGGTGTTTCTGTGCAGGGAAGTGAAATTTGTGAGCTTTTTGTACAGAAAGTGCAGAAACTCACTTAAAGCGGAAGTTTCTGCTTTTGGCTTTGTGTTAAGCACTGTTTGAAAGGGTTGCAAAAAGAGCAGGATCAAGATTGAACAGGGCCCCCCGAGGTTAAGGCAGAAAGCAGGGTTTGACCTGGAAGGAGTAGGAGTGCTGATCTGAGCAGTGCCACACACTCCTGCTTCAATGGGTTGGAGATGTCATCACTAAGCAGCGCTACTCATCCACACCCTTCCCAGGAATGTTGGTAGCAGGTGTAAGCAAGCTCTGTCTCTTCATACCAGGCTCTTGCCAGCTGGCTTACGCTCCTGGTGAGCAGATTCAGGTGCATGTTCAATCCTCAAATCAGATTCCAGGGTGTGTGAGTAGGCAGGACAAGCAGATCACAGTTGTTATCATCCCCTGGATTGAGGGGAGGCACAGGGTGCGCAGCCTGTGCACTCATGTCAGAGCTCCTTCTGTTTGTCCTGTTCTTATCTGGCGTTCAGCGTGCACATTGTACTGGCTCTGCCCTGGCCAGAAATGGGCTGTGTTCCATTTCACTCAGGGCAAGGGAAACTCCTCAGTGCTTTGTTCTTGCTGTTTTACTACAGCCATCAGTACTGCACGTGCAGGTTCCTAGAGCTCTGCTGTTGTCCTTCCATCGTGGATCAGCATCACAAACTGAAAGACAATGAGGGCAGGCAGCTCTGGTAACCTTGATGACTGATGTTTGTTTTTTAGTGACTGTTACACTGGAGGAAGGTGTTCCCTGGACAGTCCTGGAGACAGAGCAGGTACAGTACAACAGCCAAACAAACCTCTTATTCCATGTCAGGCCTTTACCTTCACCTGCAGAGTGTCCCTAGGAGGGGGAGAATGCATTGGCACTTGGCCTTGAGGGTGCTGACTAAGGAACCTGTGGTGTCTGGGTTGTTGCAATGTGAACTTGCAGCTGAGCCCGAGCAAACTGAGCTGTGACAGGCATTGCCAGCAAAGAGCAGCTGGTCCCAGTGCCTGGGAAACCCCTTCTGAGCCGTGGAGATCACGCGCTGCTCCGCTGGCAAGGTGAGTCAGCATCCTCAGGGTGATTAAGAACTGGCTTGACAAATGACTTGTATTGATACTAGACCTGCACATCTATTACATCCTTCCAGTAGAGCAAGTCAGAGAGGAGAAATTATTTAGCTGGTGATGGTACAGTGGAAAGGAAGGCCTGGTGACGGCTACCCCTGGTGGTTTTGCTGTTTCCGTGATAGCCTCAGGATGCAGGCCCGGAGAGATGTTTAAGTAGTGATGATGTGTTTGGAAAAACTGGACAAGCTCTCTGATACAGAGTTTTCACCAAAAGTGCTGTAATTGATACTAAACTCTCAACAGTTGTTTTCACTTTGCACTTAAAGGGGTCACCTGCTGCATCCATTTGGGACCTGATGGAGGACTTGAGTGCCTGAAAGCTTGTCCAGTTCCCAGCTCTAAACTCTCTACTAAGAGAGATTAGGATAATAAGAGCTCTCTAAAAAGACACATCACTTCCTATATACAAAACTTCAGAAATGGGGATGGAAATACCATGTTCTGTTCTTTGTGTGTGTTTTTCTGCAGAACCCACAAGTCAAATGGCTGTTCTGTACTATTTCTGAACCCTGCAGATTGCCGTGGTACCCTGCCCCTCCATCCTGCTGCAATGAGTGGGAAGTCCTTGCTCCTAAAGGTCATTCTCCTTGGAGATGGTGGAGTTGGGAAGAGCTCCCTCATGAATCGGTACGTCACCAACAAGTTTGACTCGCAGGCATTCCACACGATTGGGGTGGAGTTCTTGAACCGGGACCTGGAGGTGGACGGGCGTTTTGTGACCCTCCAGATTTGGGACACTGCGGGACAGGAGAGGTTCAAGAGCCTGCGGACGCCCTTTTACCGGGGAGCGGACTGCTGCCTGCTGACCTTCAGCGTGGATGACCGGCAGAGCTTTGAGAACCTCAGTAACTGGCAGAAGGAGTTTATCTATTACGCTGATGTGAAGGACCCTGAACACTTCCCATTTGTAGTCCTGGGCAACAAGATAGACAAACTGGAGAGACAGGTGAGCACAGAGGAGGCCCGGGCCTGGTGCATGGAAAACGGTAACTATCCATACCTGGAGACTAGTGCCAAGGATGACACCAATGTGACAGTGGCCTTTGAGGAAGCCGTGCGACAGGTGCTGGCGGTGGAAGAGCAGCTGGAGCACTGCATGCTGGGCCACACCATTGACCTGCACTCCAGCTCCAAATCGGGGTCTTCCTGTTGCTGAGAGTGGCTGCTGCTTCGGGAACGGCGCTCGAGCCAGCGGCTGGATCGGAGCACACCTGGGCAGCCCTGGGGCACTCTGAGGAGAGTGGCCACAAGGACAAGAGGTGGTTTGCTCACTGGGGAGCTGCAGCCTCACCATCTGAATCCTGCCTGGAGTTTTCAGGCACAGAGCATGTATCTGCAGGAGGGAGCTGTTAACAGAGCATGTGAGCGTAGTCTTGCTTCCATCTCTGCCTGTTTTAGCAGGTTTAAAGGGCTGGGTTAAAGTCCTTTAAATTCACTAAAGACAATAGAGATTTGTTCTGTACCAAGAACTGCCTGCAGAGCAAAGCTGAGAGCATCCTAGACACTGAAGTATTTTAGTCCTGAACTAAAAAAAACTACTAGACCCACTCATGACCATACTGCCAAAGGAAATCCCACTCAGCATACTGAACAAAACCAGTCATAAAGACTCTGGCCCATGTGACTGTGAGAAAGCCAAATACTGGAGTGGTTGAGATGTGTGTATCTGTTGTTTGGGATAAGTGCGTTGTATCCTGAGGCTGAATTGTGATGAGAATTGTTAGAGCTCTGACCTGAAGCAACATATGAAGGAGAGATGGGCCTTTGTTTGAATGTGACAGCATTGTTTCTTCATAGCTGCCTATTTCTGGTCTTTACTCACCTCGAACTTTGTCTTGTGTGAGTGTTATTTTTTGGAGAGACTGTCTGCTTGTTGTTTAATACATGTTTCCTTGTGTCTTGTCAAGGCTCAGCCTTGAAGCCGTCTGTGAAAAACACCGATGTGGACGCTCGCCGGGTCATGTCAAAGGGTTACTCAGGAGATCTGGAGTGTGAAACTTCAGCTGGTTTCTGTCACAAGTAATCACTGTGTTCGGGTGATGTGCTCTAGCAGACCAGATGGCAGGTGGGTGGGCTGTCTCCTAGGTGTGCAGGTGGCTGGGGGACTCATGCATGGTCAGCTGTTAAGCCCACTTGCTGTCTGGCACTGGTGACCACTGTGCCTCATTAGCTGGCAGATCCCTGCCTTCAGTTGCCCTGGCGTGGATGTTCCCATGGGAATGCTGCAGCCTGGAACCATTCAGCTGTTGTGTCAAGCACAGTGCTGCTGAGCACAGTTGACCCATGCCATCGTCCTGGCCCTTGATCCCTCGTGGGAAATCCAGGATGTTTTATCTGTGATTCCTATGAGAGACTGGTCAAGAGTGTCTGCTCAGTTAACTGACTGCCGTGTTCAGTCCAGTAGGGAGAAAGCTGCACCACTTCCTCTGTTCAAGGTGGCTGAAAAATGGGCATGGGGGGCCCAAGGAAAGTTCTAGAAGGGATGCCAGGCTTTGCTCCCATCTCCTGCTCCCTGCTAGATGTTAGTCCCAGGCTGTGTAGCAGAGATGAGCGTGCTGACTGCTGTCTTTGCCATTCAAACCTTGTGCCCTGCAACCTCCCGTGCAAGCATTTGCCCACAGGCACGTAGGAGCCTGCCCCGAGCACGTATCCACTGGCTGCCGGCTGTGATTCCCACTGTGATCAGCTGCTGGATGGTAAATTTTGTAGCTCAAATCAAGCAACCCTCCCTTAAAAGCTGTGCTTTAGAGTAGGGCAGTGTCTGCCCTGTGCTGGCAGCTTGTCTCCATCACGGCACAGTCTCTGAGCATGCAGAGCATGAGCATTCCCCCATTTCCTCTGGGGTAACCCAGGGAGGTCTTGCCCTTCTCTGCAGGGCAACTGTGTGTGGAAAGCACTGGAGTATTAATGCTTTAGGGGGATCTAACTTCCAAACAGGCCTGAACAGTTGTATTCATGGGGAGTGAATGCTATCCAGGCAGCTCTTGCAGCCTCTGGAAAAACAGGTCCCTTAAGAAGGTTCTGCCTCTGTAGGCGCAAGATTTTACAGGATGTTATTGTTACTGTTTATTTACCGATCTGACCTCCTGAGGCCTCTAGATTTTTCTTCATTAACACATCTTGATATTTCCTTCAAGGTCCCGGGCTCTGGGACCTGTGGTTCCAGTTTCCGTCCCTGAACAGCCTCGTTCCCTGGAGCTGGTTTGCACAGGGGCTCGGGGTCAGAACAGACTCAAGCCCCCGTGTGCTGGCCGGCCCTGCTAGGTGGGCTGCTGAGGGAGCTCCCTGCAGGTGAAACTGCCACTTCCCCATGGATCTCCTGGGATCTGTGTGAGGACTGGCACCTCCTATGGAAGAGGGCAGAGATTTCAGCATGCCACGGTGCAGGAGGCATGCGTGCAGCTGTTTCCAGCACCCTGTGCGTGTCAATGCTGGTAGGTAAAGCTCAAGAGCCTCGTTGTGCACGTGTTACACAGCACTTTTTATTTCTAACAGACATTGGATCGTTGACTTTTCTATATTAAAACCCCCTATTATATTAGGCTTATGTAGTTTTTTTTTTTAAAGGTAGAGTATAATATTTCAACTGTTTAATTTATTTTAAATGAAACGCACAATTCCCAAAGGAGCCAGGATTTTGAACTCTGTTGCAAGTTCGGTGCCAACAGCCATCCCTTCCCTGTGTCCACTCATGCTGCTGCAGTTGTTGCTATTGCTACAGAACTGGAATTGTAAAACCAAGAATCTACCTTTATTTAAGCAAATAAAACATGGATGTATTCAAGTGAGTTTGGGAAGTGGCTGCTTTCGTGGTTTATCAATGTTCAAGTCAGCTTTTGTTCTTCTAAGGACTGCTTAGTTGAACTGTTAGTTAGACAGCATCTGGCAGAGAGAAGTCACTAAGGGATCAGAGGGGTTGGTTATTCCTTCATGTACCTACCTGGACCAGGAGCTGAAGGATCAGAACTCAACAGCTGAATCCAGTGACCAGTTTTGTCTTTTCAAGAGCGTCAGAAAACAGTTTCAGAACAGAAATATTCCACATTGCTTCCTTCTGTCACTACATCTTGAATTGTCAGCCTGGGTTCTCAGCAGCAAGTCCGGTACTTTCCTGTGAATTCTTCCGGTGATCTTGGAACTGGTTCCTTGGGCTCCGGGAGGTTTTAACCAGGCGTGATTTCCATAGGATGCTGAGAATGAAATCAGCATATGGGAACTGTTGTGTTTCGCTGTCCTGCCAGGATGGCTGCTTATTTTGGGAGGCTTTCTCTGTGTTTGCAGAGCCTGTGCCTGCTGTTTCTTTTGGCAGAACCTTTTAGTTTATTTTCCTCCCAGGTCTGCTTGCCCTACCCATGATTCCAGGAGGCATTGTAGGGTTCAAAGTCCTTGGAAACCGTGCATTTTCAATGTGGGCTGGAATATCTGGGGTCCTCAAACATCTTACTTCAGCCGTT
Organism: Rhagologus leucostigma; assembly: GCA_013397725.1. NCBI lineage: Eukaryota > Metazoa > Chordata > Aves > Passeriformes > Rhagologus > Rhagologus leucostigma. Next base: position 1,048,641 of record VZTD01002854.1, on the reverse strand, counting down.
TCAAAAGGCAGCTGAAAACATATCATCATCGCGACCTGGTGAGAGATGGCACCGACCTTGGAGCATTGCAGGGTTTGAGGTTGAGCAGAAAGAATAATTAGTTAAAAACGCCTTTTTAGGAGCCTCTGAACCCTACTCCAGCCTCCAGTTCCAAACAGGGGCTTGGGGGCAGCTCTGACACTGGGGCACTGCCGTGTTCTGCTCTGGACTAAGGAGCACTGCACGCTGCCCAGGTGGGAGGTGGTGGCAGCTCCATCAGTGGTTGTCTGAAGGCCACAGGTGAGTCAGAGTCCCTTGACAGGGAGGTGGGGCTAATCTGTGAAATGATGGATTACCTGCTGAGGCAATTGCTCATGCAAAAGCGATCAGAGATGGACAGAGATATCCCCTGGCCCCAGTGCTTGCATGGCTGGTGCAGCAGCTCTTTCCTTGTGGCTTCCCCGGGTCCTTTGGGGGCTGATGCACATGGCCATGTGCAGGTACAGGACTCCTGGAACAGGTTGCTTGGGGAAACTGTGGATGCCCCATGCCTGGAAGTGTTCAAGTCCAGGCTGAATGGAGCTCTGAGCAAACTGGTCTAGTGGAAGTTGTCCCTGCCCATGGCAGGGGGTCAGAACTGGGTGATTGTTAAGGTCCCTTTGAACCCAGGCCGTTCTATGATTCTGTGACTTTTCGCTTACTATTCCCTCCTCATCTTCAGACATCCCCCTGGCAGAGCTGGATTGTGCAGAGATGGAGAGAAAGCAGCTGAGTGCGTGACTGGATGCAGGTGAGGACTTTAGCCAGGGCAGGTGGGTGCCAGCACCATGCCACGGCCCTGGCAGGCAGCGCTGCTTGCCAGGCATGGCTTATCCAAAACACAGCTCTGTACTAGCCACTGTGAAGAAAACTAACTCTACCCCAGCTGAAACCAGCACATCATCCTAAGCAGCCTTTCCAGGGCTGAGTCCGAATCCGTGCTAAGAGGAGTGTTTGGTGGTGTTTCTGGTGTGTCCCGATGGACTCTCTGTGTTCCGGAGGCTCAGGGAAGGAACACCGTCAGCCGGGGCCGGGCAGCGCAGGGACGGGGACCGGGGCTGCGGGGGCAACCGGGGCTCGCCGCCGCTTGCCTCGCTACCCGAGGAGCCGGCGCTGCGTCCGACGGCCGCGGGGAGGAGCCGCAGGACCGGGGATGCGGAGGCGGCCGGCAGCAGCATCATCCCGGCGGCTCTTCGCCCTGGCGGGCTGCCTGAGCGGAGGGCTGGGGACCCGGGATCATCACCAACGCCCTTGGGTGCCGCCATCCCCTCCCCTCTCTTTTCCTCTCCCCGAGGCACACAGGGCCGTCTCCCTGGGCGGCAGGGCACAGGATGGAGGGATGGGAGTCTCCTCGCCTTCTTGCCAGCAAGCCAGCCCATGGGACTTGCTCCAGGGTCCCTTTCTCTGGTCCAGCCTTTGTGGGAGCAGAGTACAGCCATATTTTAGCTGCCAGACGAGGGAAAAGAGGTGATTGCACTGGGTGCTCCGCTCAGAGCTCTGCTGATGGGCCGGTTTACAGAGATGCGGTTTGGTATGAGGCAGAGCTTATTCCCTGTCTTTTCTCAGCCAGTTCCTGGAGGGCGCTGGGTGCCCAAGAAAGGAGCTGTGAGGGCGGGCCCCATGTCCCCGGCTGAGGTGACAGCAGAGCACGGCCAAGGGCACACCTGATGAGGCTACATGTGTCCTTTGACCCTCGGACTTGCCCGGCACCCTGGCCCTGCTGGCTGCTCTCACACCTCGCACTTGCTGTCCCCAGCCCTCGCCCCGGCCGGGGGGGCACCAGTCTCTGCCAGGGCAAAGAGATGGTGTTTTGTTCCCCAGCTCGCTCCTGTCCCGCGGCTCACTGTGCACACACAGGACCCTTTCAGCATGGGGAGAGGAGGGTGATGGCATCTGGGAACGCAGGGAACAAAGGGCCCCATTGAGGCTGGCTGCAGCCCCATGGGTTTCTGTCAGCCAGGGCAAGGCCAAGCTGTGCCGCTGAGCTGGGGAGCAGCAGTGCATGAGCTAAACCTCCCCTGGCCAGCGTGCATGGGCAACTTTGCTGCCTGTTTGGAGGGGGCTGAAGCCGGGGAAGAGAGGGGGGAGTGGGATTTGGGCTAGAGTACCATTTAGGAAGAGCAGTGATGGTCCAACCACGCCACTCCTGGGTGTGTGGCTGTGCCTGAAATCTGCAAACAGCAGCACAGCGCTGAGAGCATCCCTCTGTGGCCTCACTCCCTGGAGGCCCCTGAGCACAGCTCCTGGTGAGATTTCCAAGAGAAACAACACTTGAATCAATAATTTTTGAGCAGCTTCTGTGGAAAGATGCACCTAAGGGTTTCTGGGGCAGAAAGGCAGCGGCCGATGCCCTCCCACACACCAGCACCATGCACACTGTTAATGATCCTGCAGCAAACGGCACGTGGCCACCACGGAGCCACAGACAGGACACGTAGGGCTCTGTGACAGTCCAGTGTGCCCGTGTGCCTGAACAAGGTCGTCCTGTTCCACGCAGGGCTCTCTGCAAGCAAGAGAATCGCCCACCCTGCATGGCTCTGGACATGTTCATCCCACACATGCTGCCTAGTGCCAGCCAGCTTGGCTTGAGCTGTCCTGTTAGTTTTGTTGTGGTTTTGTTGTGCTACATGAGGAGACATAGCAGAGGCTGTCGCCACGTGGGCCGGGTGTCAAAGGGCAGCAGCACCACCAAACACAAGCAAGCAGCTGCTGCAAGACCCCAGCTTTCCTCAGGGTGGCTGGAGGAGAAATAGAGGTTTTAAGGGCCCCCCGGCTGGGAACAATGATTTTGAAGTCAAGAGTTATGAACCTCGTGGCTGGAGTGGGCAGAGCCCTGCAGGGGCTGCTGGCCCACACATGGGTCAGCAAGTGCTGCTCCTCGGAGACTTTCTCCTCTGCAGCCTCCCCTTCCCTGGAGAGCCTCCCCTTTCTTTTTTGTCGGGGGGGTTGGGGTTCAGGAAGCCAGCACAACAAACTGACAGGCAGGCGTACACCTTGTTCAGAATGTTCTTAATTTTAATGTATTTTCTTTAATTTTTATAAAATACATCTTGTAAGATAAGTCTTTAAAAACTTGCTCCTTTTTATTGCTGGTTAACAAGTTGAAATTCTAGATCAGAAATGAAGGAAACACTTTCAGTTGATTAACTTTTTGCGTGCGTGTGTGTGTGTGTGTGTGTGTGTGTGCGTGTGTGGGGTCTGGGGACAAGGATGGGAAGGAGGACCTGGTTATTTTTTGTTAAATGGATATGAAAAAAACCCCCAGCAAACCCCCAAGAGAGATAGCATTGATGTGAATTTCCAGATCTTGACTGGTTTCTCCCCACCCTGCCACCCCTCCTGGTATCTCCCCCCTCCCCATCCCGTGTGCGTTGGTAGCCTGGCCAACCTATTTCAGCATTCCCGGCGGCAAGGATCCTTCAAATGCACTGCTCAGCAGATCTGCCTCCTTATCCTTGCCCCTGCTGAAACCAGCACTTAAAATATATATATAACAATAATACAGACACAAAAAAAGGAAAGAAATCCATGCAAGATGGAGCTACAGTCTGCCACTGAAAGTAGTTTCTCCAATAAATAAACACAAAGATTAGCATTAAGAAGACAGGCAGGGAGAGCAAAACAAATCACCGGTTGTCAGGGAGGACTAGAAACAGCACTTCTGCAGGTCTGGCTGGGCCCATGCTACCCAGCCAGAGGGCTTTCCTCCAGCTGGAGAACAGTCACGGAGGAGAGGTCTCCACCCAACCCCTTGTCCCCCTACCCCTCTCCATGGGAAAAGACTGGCACCAGAAAGGGTCTGGATTGCAGAGATGGGCTGTGTTTGCACCCTGTGACCCCCAAACTGCCTTCCAAACTTTCCTTCCCACCTCTATTCCTTCATGGGTTTCACCTGGAAGCGAGATGCTGCCAGTCCCTCCCACCCCGGCAGGCACAATACACTTGTCCTGACTTGCAGGAAGAAAAGAGAGAGGACGAGGGGGACAGAACAAGGGGCGGTTACATTTGACACAGGTGAGAAGCGAGCCGAGCTCTCCGGCGCAGCGGAGGTTAGAGAAGCAGACGTCACCCCAGAGAAGAGCACCATTGTGAAGGGCACTGGCAGGGCAGGGCAGGCGAAGGCACGCGGTCCCGAGGGTTATCCCCTGCCTACGGAGGGCTGGCTCTGGCTTTACGCTCCCAGGGCTTGGTGCAGAGATGTCCCCTCCTCAGTCAAACCTATTTGCTGCCTCTCTGCTGCCTGGAGGGTAAAGCCAAGAGTCCCCCTTGTCTACAGAGACACCAAACTCCTTTAGGCTTTAATAGGGGCAGCTGGGTTAGGGCTTTATCAGCATTGGGGTCAGCACTCTCTTCTCCACACTGGGAAGATCCTTGCCCTGAACTCCCTTTGCCGTGGCTGCAGCAGGCGATTTAGGTTAAAATCATCTTTCTCTGCTAAGGGAAAAAAAAATCCCTCTCTTATTCTCCATCCATGGGTGGTGACAGCAGACAGCTCCAGGAGAGTCTCTAGCAATGGTACCAGGACTGGGCCAACTTCCTTTTCTCTCTAGGTAGCCTCTTGCTACTCATGGAGCAACCTACATGGATTTCTTCCTCCCAGGAGCTTGACGGCCTTTGCTCATCCCTAGGCAACATTAGGACACTGGAATAAGTCCCTCCTCTTCTCTGGCTGGTTTTGATGGGCTTGGCTCTAGAGCGAACCGGTTACGGATGAGCAACGAGAGAAAAGTGCATGAAGAGGTGTCCATTGGTGGGAAGCTCTCCTTCCTGGTCGCGCTCAGCACAATGGATGCGAGGGAGGAAGAGGAGGGGAGTCATCAGCGAAGGCAGAGTTAAGGCAGGAGACCCGGTGTCGGGTGGCTGCAGTGTTAAAGCCTCGGGGTTAGACAAAAGAAGGGCATTTGGTCTGGCTGGGCTCCGCCGCGCGGGCTAGAACTTGGTGCCTCGGCCCATCAGCTTGAGGACTGCGAAGTTGTAGGTGGCGGCGATGATGAAGGTGAGCTGTGGGTGGGAAGAGAGTGAGCGAAGGGGCAGCCCCCAGCCCCACACCCCAACAGAGCAGTGCCCTGCAGAGCCCCACAGCCCCGCTGCACCGTCGGGACACCGCGGTGTCGCGTCGCTGGCGCAAAGCAAGAGGAGAGCCGGGGAAAGGCAGGGGACTCAGTGCACTGGCAGCAGGATCTCTCCCTGGCGGTCTCCTAAAGCCTCTCCAGATCCCCTCCTGCAGCCACCTCCACCTTATGGCCTGGATTCACCATCTGCACTTACGTGCCAGAAAATGACACGAGCACAGGCTCTGTCCCATCCATGCCCACCACCTTCGCTGTCCTTTTCCCCCACATCTTTGCCAGGCGGAGAAGAACGGCTGGGCAGGGGGAGCACTGACTCACCAGTGAGACCAGCGTGGCAGCTGCCCCCACANCGTGTGTGTGTGTGTGTGTGTGTGCGTGTGTGGGGTCTGGGGACAAGGATGGGAAGGAGGACCTGGTTATTTTTTGTTAAATGGATATGAAAAAAACCCCCAGCAAACCCCCAAGAGAGATAGCATTGATGTGAATTTCCAGATCTTGACTGGTTTCTCCCCACCCTGCCACCCCTCCTGGTATCTCCCCCCTCCCCATCCCGTGTGCGTTGGTAGCCTGGCCAACCTATTTCAGCATTCCCGGCGGCAAGGATCCTTCAAATGCACTGCTCAGCAGATCTGCCTCCTTATCCTTGCTCCTGCTGAAACCAGCACTTAAAATATATATATAACAATAATACAGACACAAAAAAAGGAAAGAAATCCATGCAAGATGGAGCTACAGTCTGCCACTGAAAGTAGTTTCTCCAATAAATAAACACAAAGATTAGCATTAAGAAGACAGGCAGGGAGAGCAAAACAAATCACCGGTTGTCAGGGAGGACTAGAAACAGCACTTCTGCAGGTCTGGCTGGGCCCATGCTACCCAGCCAGAGGGCTTTCCTCCAGCTGGAGAACAGTCACGGAGGAGAGGTCTCCACCCAACCCCTTGTCCCCCTACCCCTCTCCATGGGAAAAGACTGGCACCAGAAAGGGTCTGGATTGCAGAGATGGGCTGTGTTTGCACCCTGTGACCCCCAAACCGCCTTCCAAACTTTCCTTCCCACCTCTATTCCTTCATGGGTTTCACCTGGAAGCGAGATGCTGCCAGTCCCTCCCACCCCGGCAGGCACAATACACTTGTCCTGACTTGCAGGAAGAAAAGAGAGAGGACGAGGGGGACAGAACAAGGGGCGGTTACATTTGACACAGGTGAGAAGCGAGCCGAGCTCTCCGGCGCAGCGGAGGTTAGAGAAGCAGACGTCACCCCAGAGAAGAGCACCATTGTGAAGGGCACTGGCAGGGCAGGGCAGGCGAAGGCACGCGGTCCCGAGGGTTATCCCCTGCCTACGGAGGGCTGGCTCTGGCTTTACGCTCCCAGGGCTTGGTGCAGAGATGTCCCCTCCTCAGTCAAACCTATTTGCTGCCTCTCTGCTGCCTGGAGGGTAAAGCCAAGAGTCCCCCTTGTCTACAGAGACACCAAACTCCTTTAGGCTTTAATAGGGGCAGCTGGGTTAGGGCTTTATCAGCATTGGGGTCAGCACTCTCTTCTCCACACTGGGAAGATCCTTGCCCTGAACTCCCTTTGCCGTGGCTGCAGCAGGCGATTTAGGTTAAAATCATCTTTCTCTGCTAAGGGAAAAAAAAATCCCTCTCTTATTCTCCATCCATGGGTGGTGACAGCAGACAGCTCCAGGAGAGTCTCTAGCAATGGTACCAGGACTGGGCCAACTTCCTTTTCTCTCTAGGTAGCCTCTTGCTACTCATGGAGCAACCTACATGGATTTCTTCCTCCCAGGAGCTTGACGGCCTTTGCTCATCCCTAGGCAACATTAGGACACTGGAATAAGTCCCTCCTCTTCTCTGGCTGGTTTTGATGGGCTTGGCTCTAGAGCGAACCGGTTACGGATGAGCAACGAGAGAAAAGTGCATGAAGAGGTGTCCATTGGTGGGAAGCTCTCCTTCCTGGTCGCGCTCAGCACAATGGATGCGAGGGAGGAAGAGGAGGGGAGTCATCAGCGAAGGCAGAGTTAAGGCAGGAGACCCGGTGTCGGGTGGCTGCAGTGTTAAAGCCTCGGGGTTAGACAAAAGAAGGGCATTTGGTCTGGCTGGGCTCCGCCGCGCGGGCTAGAACTTGGTGCCTCGGCCCATCAGCTTGAGGACTGCGAAGTTGTAGGTGGCGGCGATGATGAAGGTGAGCTGTGGGTGGGAAGAGAGTGAGCGAAGGGGCAGCCCCCAGCCCCACACCCCAACAGAGCAGTGCCCTGCAGAGCCCCACAGCCCCGCTGCACCGTCGGGACACCGCGGTGTCGCGTCGCTGGCGCAAAGCAAGAGGAGAGCCGGGGAAAGGCAGGGGACTCAGTGCACTGGCAGCAGGATCTCTCCCTGGCGGTCTCCTAAAGCCTCTCCAGATCCCCTCCTGCAGCCACCTCCACCTTATGGCCTGGATTCACCATCTGCACTTACGTGCCAGAAAATGACACGAGCACAGGCTCTGTCCCATCCATGCCCACCACCTTCGCTGTCCTTTTCCCCCACATCTTTGCCAGGCGGAGAAGAACGGCTGGGCAGGGGGAGCACTGACTCACCAGTGAGACCAGCGTGGCAGCTGCCCCCACAAAGGCTGCGATGAAGAGGTGGAAAGTCATCTGGAACTGCAAGGGAAGAAGAGGGTGAGCTCACGGGGTCCCACGTGCTGCCTGGGGAGGCCAGTGCCGAGGTGATCCACCGAGGGGAGCACACGTGGCATGGCAGGAGTTACTCACCTCGCTGGTCTTGCAGATGGAGAGCAGATTGGAGCCACACACCTTGCCAGGGAAAGCATTCCAGGGCAGGATACCTGTGGAGGTGTGGGAGCCAGGTGAGCGGGGCATGGCTGACAGCTGACTTCCTTGCTCAGCTTCCTGCAGCCATGTGTGTTGCACACACCCCAGCATTTGGGGGCTCTTCAGCACTTGCCCTGCTTTATCCCAGCCCAGTGTGCCTGCACCCTGTCCTCCCTCGTCTCTCCTCTGCCCTGAGCCCTGGCTCCCGGGTGGTGAACCCGGCACTCACCGTACATCCTGGCATCCGCACACAGGGTGCCAATGCTGGCCGAGGTCTTGGTGGGGTTGGCAATGGACTGGCAGGTGGTCCAAGTGTTAAAATAGATGTAGACGGGCACCGCGGAGCAGGCGAACACCAGCAGCCAGATGATGGTCAGGACGTAGGTTATGCCCACAAACTGCAAGGGGCAGGACAAACCCGGGCAGAGCCGTGGTTACCGAGTGGCCAAGGACACGGACAGGGGAGCGCGAGGTTCCCCAGGCAGGGGAGGGCGTGGGGCAGGTGGGGACTGCGATGCTGCCTGCGCCCAGCTCTGCACCGTCTGCCAGACCCAGCGTGTCCCCAGGCAGGCGGCACAGGACAGCAGCCCGAGCTGGGGGCTCCTGCAGCTCACAGAGCCAGTGCCAGTCCCGGATTCACGCCCGGCTGTGTGCGCGTGGGGGTGACCGGCAGCAGCAGGACGGCTGCCACGTTTCGGGGGGGGGATAACCGTGCCCACGGCCAAGCAGGGTTTGGTCTCTGCGGGAGGGCAGCTGCAAAAGCTGCCTTGGCGTGTCAACGTGCCTCTCCTGCCCTCCCTCCATGGTGCCACCCCAACCAGCCCCCGAGGGAACCACAGCCATGCCCCTCTGCTCCCCCAGGCCACAGGATCCCTTCGCCAGCACTTTGTCATGGTTCCCAAGCTCAGCAGAGAGGACAACCCCAGGGGTACCGGGTGCCACAGAGCTTCGAGCTGCCAGCACTGCAGGGATGCTCAAGTTCTCCCTGCCTATGTTTAAACACGAAGCAGTTTTGTTACACGTAGCCGTGCGGGCTGCGTTGGTCCCCAGGGACCATGGCAGGCCTGGGGGAGGGCAGCCGGGCTGTGCTTCCCTTTGGGATATCCCGAAACCCGGACGGCCACAGTCTCCTGCCCTTTGGCCACACCGAGCGTGGTGAACCCGCTGGGGCGCGCGCAGGGGTGCCAAACCCCGGTTAAGATCACCTTGTCAGGATGTCCTAGCCACTTTCCCAAACAATGACACACCCGCTGCCACGAGTGAGCTCGCTGGGGGCCTCGCGCTCCCCTCCCTTTCGGGCCCCCAGTTACCGTTGCGCTGAGGCCCTTGCCGCAGATGGTGGTCCTGTAGTCCCCAAAGATTTGCCGGACGGCGCCGGTGGTGTAGAAGCCTTCGGCCAACAGCAGGGCTCCATAGAGGAAGAAGAAGGCAGCTGTGCCATAGATGAAGTACTGAAAACCGTGGATGCTGTGGGGGAGAGGAGCGGGCAGGGATGCTCAGGTGCTGGGGCGGTGCTGGAGAGCTCAGCCCTGCGTGTGGCAGCCCGGCCGCTGCCACTTTCCCTCCCCACGCTGCCCCAAGGGGACCAAAACAGAGGGTGAAGCCACAAGAAGAGCAAGCTGGGGCAAAGCTGTGGTGAGCGAGGCTGCCACCGATTCCCCCGCATCCTCCATACCTTCCCGGTGCAGAGGTCCAGCTCTGCCCAGGACACCTAGCGAGAGTCAGATAAAAACTGGTGTGAAATGAAAACAAGTGGCCACTTGGACCCTGCCACGGAGCCACGGGCAAAGGCGGCTTGGAGTCTCCCTCGTGTCCGGGGGAGAGCCTGGCCCTGGCCAGCCCAGCCAGACACCTCAGCCCGGCACAGAGTAGGACAAAGCTGTGAGGGGGATGCTCTGCAGCGGGGTACTTACACGTCGATGAGAAACTCATAGTCCTGGTAGTTTTTGGAGAAGTAGGTCTCGATGAGTTGCTCGGTGCCTGTGAGGGCTTCGTGCCCACAGCCACAAAACAGAGCTACCCCAAAGAAGCACAGGCCAGTGGCAACCAAGGAAGCAAAGGGTGCCCCGATGAGACATCTGGCACAGCACTCGAGTAAACCTATGGAGAAAAGAGGTGAGGTGGGACAGGACTGCCGGGACGAGGATTGCTTGGAGCCTACAGCTCAGGAGCACAAGCGCAGTGGGAGAAAAGTGCCTGGCAGGAGGAGGGAAACAGGTTGAAGGAAAACCCCAGAAATGACCCATTGCGGTGCTGGAGAGCCAAACCCAGCAGCTTCCCTGAGAGCTCCCTAAGCAGCCTCACAGGAGCCCACCCAAGGGTGCCCAGGGACGGCGGCAGGGTGAGGCACAGGGGCTGTGAGGAGCTGAGGCGAGCCAGCCATGCTGACCCGCGACAAACAGATGGAAATAGAGCGTGATGTAGCGTAATGCCAGTGGGACCTGGCAAACAAGCTGCTAATGGGCTCCCCACTGCCACCACAGCCCGGCTGCGGGCGGCAGCCACGCCAGCTGCCTGCAGTTCTATTTTGCCATCCGAGATGGAGGGGAACTCAGCACCTCCACAGAGACAAACCCCAGGGAAGATCCAGCAAGGTGGCCCTGCTCGGGGCAGCACAGTAGGAGCCAGCACGCACCCCGAGCACTCCGGACTTCCAGGTGGCACCCTGGGCACTCGTCCCTTGCCTGGCACCCCGCAGGCAGCTCGGGCTGCGGCCTCCCCTTTAGGCAGGCAGATGTGTTTATAGGAAGGAGCCGTGTAAGTTCCACAAATGACAGCACTTGTGTAATAGGTTTAGTCCTCCAGGACCTGTGTGTGGGCAGGGAAAGCGAGGACACACGCCAGTGTGCTGCTCGGAGTGCCTAAATGCTGGGTTTTTTCAGCAGTGAGGCCATGGGCACCTGCTCCTTCTGCACGTCGGGGCTCTAACACGCAGGAGTGTTGGCTCAGTTTCCCGGTGGGCTGGGTCTGGAGGTGCCCAGCCAGCTGCTCTCCTGCCTGCTTCGGGGGCAGGCAGCCAGCTGGGTTTGCACCCACCAGCATCCGGCTCCAGTTTGGCTCCAGCTAAGCTGGGAGAAGCTGCTGTCCTGGCTGCGTGACACCTGTGCCCAGGGAAGCTGCTCCCCTTCCCCAAGACGTGGGCTCTGGCACCTCAGGCCACAGCGGCTGCCTGGGCACATCCCATCTGGGCACAGCATTTCTGGCCCTGAACGCCAAAAAGGCACCCACACCAAACCCACGCTCCCTCCGCGAATCCCACAGCGCTTATCTCCTCCCCAAAAGGCCAAGAAAGCCGTGGGGTCCCGGCCAGTCCTCCCCTCCCCACTGGGAGCAAGGTTGCGCCGTGGCACCGAGGACAATGGGGGATTGTCCTGGCACTGCCACCCCAGTGGCTGCCCCATGCCAAGAGCAAACAGGGAACAAAGGCAGCGCTATAGGGGAGTGCTGGGACCCCTCCCTCTTGTTTGCCTTGGACGCAGCAGGTCCAGGGGGGGTCTCGTTCATCCTCGGCCAGCGCAGCTCCCAACCTCGCTGGGACCCACTGGGACGGCCCCGCGCACCCAGCAGGGCGCTGGGCCAAACTTGTTGCCTTTTCGGTTTTTATTTTTGGCCACCTGGGAGGCGGCTCGGAGGTGCCCACTGTGGGACAGGGAACAGCTCCGTTCCCAGGGGACTGCGGGTCCCGGGATGCGGCAGGGCCTGGCAGGCTCCCTGTCACAGCTCCTCGTGCTTTGGGAAGCTGCCGTGGGGGAGCCTGGGGAGGGCAAAGGAGGGGGAGAAAGAGCCCTTGTGCCTCACAATCCTGAGCCTTGTACCCAGGCTCCGCTGCTGCCAGCGCCAAACGACGTGCTGCAGGCAGGACGAGGAGGCAGGGGGCCAGCAGCACGAGGCACCGCTGGGAACAGAGCACCCCGATATCCCAGGGGTACACCGCTATTAGCTCTGCTGCACCAGTAGGGAAACTGAGGCACGAGGCGTGCCCCCGTTTTCCCAAGGCTGCTGGCACACAAGTGCCAGGAGCTGTGACAGGCTCAGCGCCCCGCCCGGATCTCCGAGCTCCCGCCAGCCCCAGGCAGGAGCTCTCACCTCTCCAGCCCGTGCGGTGAGGGCTGGGGTGGGACAGGCTGTGGGGATGGCATCTGCCGCCACAGACAGCACACGGGGACAGAGAACTGCCTTGGGAAAGAAAACGCCATCCCTGCCGTGCCAAGGCGTCCTCCCCCGGCTGGCATGGGCACACCGGGGTCACCAGGACCTCACCGGTGCCAGCAGAAAGTTTCAGTGGGCTCTGCTCTGGGATAAGTTCCCCAGAGACTCCGGCAACAGCTCTCCCACCCTCCCCCCATACTCACCCATGGTGCTGGACTTGGTCAGCTCCCCCGACCGCCCGCTCTGCTGCTTCGGCGCTGTGTGCGGAGCCCTCCCCTGCCAGGCGGTCCCACGCCCTGTATTTCCCCCTCTGGGTGCCTGTGCGGCTCTCCAGCAAAGAAAAGGGCTCTCTGAGTGACAGCCACCCCCCTTAAAGGGAGCGGGCCCGCCCTCCCCCGGCCCCCCCAGCACCCCTTGGCTGCCAGCTCCTGGGTGCCCGGCGGCTGCTGGGCAGAGCTGCCCAATGGCCCCGCTCAGGGCTCCGCGGGTAAAAGGCTTTTGCAAAAGTAAGCGAGCAGTCTGGGGGCAGGGGAGGGGGTTGTCCCCCCTCACTGGTGGCTCTGGGGACATCCCTCAGGCCCACCGGGCTGTGTTTATCCCAGCTGCCCACTTTGGCAGTGTGGGAGTCTGGCCCCATGGGACAGCAGTGGTGTCCCCCTGTCACCTCCCTGACTCCCAGCATCTGTCAGCAGGGAACAGGGGTTCCCCCTCCCAGGGACCCGCTTTCAGCTTTGGGGGCTCCTCACTGGAAGCTTTCCCCCTTTTGACGGGAATCCTGCAGCGGCTTTCCCCAGCCCCGCGACCCCCATGGGGGAATGGCATCCTGGTGGGGACACTCTGGGGTCCCCGTGGCCTCAGGGCTGGAGCAGGCAGAGCCTGGTCCCTTGGGTGCCCCGTGTCCCCCACGGTTCCCATGGGTGCCCGTGGTCCCCTGCAGCTGTGGAGCCAGCGCAGGGCCAAGGGAGCCTGCAGAGGGCAACCGGCCCCTTCCTGGCAGGCACAGGGTGGACAAAGCCCTGCTGTGTCCCTCAATGCCCCACTTTGTGCCAGGCAGCGAGGTGGCAGGGCCTGGCTGTCCCTGGGCTTGGGGACACTGGTGGGCTGGGGAGTCTCAGGCCAGGGTCAGGGTGGGCCACCCTGTGGGGACCCTGCCCCTTCCCCGCAAACCCAAACAGCCACCCCTTGGCTTGCCCACGGGTGGGCTGGGGTGGGGGAAACACTACTCGGGCATCTGTGCAAGTGCTGCCAGGGCTTTGTGGCAGCCAGCTGCACCCCACACCAGCGGCACACAGCCTCTGGCCCCCCAGCACCGCTCCCTGCCTCCGTGCCCCACTGCAAGGCGGGATGGCAGAGGGGCTGCCTGGTGTCCTCAGCCGGGTGTGGGACGGGAAGGGACAACAGAGCAGGGGGAGCCTCTGCCACCACTGCGGGCAGCGTCCTTGGGCAACTCCCTCAGCTCCCAAGGTGGCACCCAGGTGGCCTGGCAGCGATGTCACCTGGCCGTGATCTCCTCGCAATGGCCGTGGGAAGGTGACAGACTTGCAACAGCCCTTCGGAAATAACCATAACCCCTCCAGCCACTGGAAACAAGCAGAGCCCTGCCTGCATCCCAGCGAAGCCCAGAGGGATCCCCGGCCACCAGGAGGAAAATGTATTACATAAAATGTTCCCTATAAATAAAATATATAAATTGCAACATAATAGGAAAGGAATAAAATATGACACGGGGGGGAAAATATATCAGCCCCTCTTTTTGTTTCCACAGAAATTCCAGGCTTGCTGACTCTGCCATTTCTGAACACCCTGGAGGGAAGTGGGAGTTTTACCTCATCGGGCACAAGGTGAGCAGCTAAGGGGGACTGTGATTTCTGCACTGAGTGGCTTAAAATTCTTGGCTATGGGGCACTTTTTGTCAGCAAGGGATGGAAACCCCTTGGCCCTGCCATTAATGGCAGTAGGGACCAGCCCACCACCTCCTGGCAGTGCTCCACGGATGCACCAGAGCAGGGCTGCAAGACAGGGAAAAGGGATAAATCCCCTCCCTGGATTGCTAAGGCTTGAGGGAGAAGAAAACGTGCAGGAAAGTGTTTGGAATTGCCTTTCCCTGCCCCAAGCAGCTGGGTGGGCAGCCCGGAGCCCACCCCAACCACTTCGCCGTGCCCGCACTAGTGGGGCCAGAGCTCCTGGGGCACCCGTGGCCGTGGGGATGCTGGAAAGCTCTTACTGCACCCCTTTCCCTTTGCGCCGCAGCCGGGGAGTTTGTGAGAGGCTCTGCCGCAAACCCTCGGTGCACCAACCGCACGCTTCTGCACGCTCGGAGCAGTCCTGCAGCTCAGCCCCCTCCCGGATGAGGCCCCGCGGAGCTGCAGGGAGCCTGCCAGCCCTCATCAAAGTTCTCTCGTTGGCTCGTCCCTGCCAGAGAAAACACTGCTGTTTCCCAGGTGGGGAAGGGAGGACGCATCCCTGCTCGCCAGCCAGGAGGGGAACACGCCAGGCTGGTAAAAATAAACGTGCTTATAAATTCACTACGGATCACCTTGCGATTTGTTCCGACCTTTAGGCAGTGACCAGTTATGCCCAAACCACCCCCACCCCTCCAGGGAAATGAAGGGTTTAGCTACAATCTCTCATTTATAGAGCCTGGGACTGCCACACTTGGCCCCCTGCGAGGTGTGCTGGGGGCTGGCAGGGGGAAGGCTTGGAGGGGGTTTTCCTTCCCCCAGCCACCCACAACCTGCGCTGAGATGCTGCAAAGGGCTGCACCAAAATGAAGCATTTGGATGGGCACACACGCATCTCTGTACACGCTCCCCACGTGGAAAGGACTGTGGAATTTTTGTGGGTTTTTCTCTTTTCTGCCACTGATGTCCCTTGCTTGTCCCCCCAGCCCCAAGTTTGGGGCTGGGGGGACAAGCAAGGGACATCAGTGGCACAAGGGACAGCCACACAGGCACCACTGATTCGTGCCACGCCACTGCTTTGGGGCAAAGAAGTGAGATGGAAAAGCAAGCAGGGGCATGTGGGGCAGAGGACCAAAGCATCCTCCCTGTCCCTGTCCCCACGTGCAGCCACCTCCTCCACAGTCACCACAGACTGTCACACTTGTCCCATCACTCTGATGGCACAGGACAGCCTCCCGCTTGTCCCGCGCCCTCCCAGCACACGCTGGGCATGCAGGCAGCCCTCCCTGGGGTGAGGCAGGAGGCAGCAGGGAGGCCAGCTGGCAGAAGGGGGTTTCCTGCAGTTTCAGGGAGGATCTGTATTCCCCGCTAATTGATTTCTTTGCTGACAGCCCCACAGGGGCTGCACTCCCCGCGCTCCTCATTTTCCGCACTCCCCTGGGCATGGGGCCGGGTTTTCAAAGATGCTCAGTGGCCAAAATGAGCGTGTGCTGACCCTGCAAAACGCAGACAGCCCCTGCACTCTGCTCCCCAAAATGCAGGCACAGCCCTGGGTACGCCCAAGAGGCAGCGGCACGTGCGGTGCCCTCATCCATTATACATCTGTCAGCAGGAGAAATCCCATCGTATCTTGTCACAGCTCAGAACCTTGCTGCTATTTTTAGGCACTCGCTTCCCCGGTCAGGATGAATTTCTTGTCATCTGCTGCTGATTTTAACTCTCCTCCTTCACCCACCTCCCTGCCCCGCTTCACCCACCAGCAGGGTGAAACCACCCTGGCCGGGGAGCCCGAGCAGCAGGGATTTTCCTGCCCTGCAAAATCTCCTTTTTTCCCAGGTGGCCCCGACCAAACCAAGAGGAGAGAGCAACCGTGGGAAGGCTCTGGTGGCTCCAGCAGCATCTGTCCAGCTGCCTCCTCCCGGGATGCCAAGGACTCCCTCCAGAGCCAGCCCCGCTCCCGCTGCCCGGGCCTGGCTGTCCTCACTGTCCTATTTGTATTCCCGGGTTGCTGCAGGGCTGCAAAATGTGCTAATAAAAATTAAATTAAAGAAAGAAGAAGCTGGTGGAGGCTGTCAGAGGACAGGGGAGGCGTGCTGAAGGACAGACAGACAGGCCAGTGTCGCAGGATGACAGAGGAAGGGCAGGGGCTGCTCAGGAGAGGAGAGGCTAAAACCCTTGTGAGGCTCAGCCAAGGGCTGGGCAGAGGGTGCCAGCTCTGGGTGTGGGGTCCAGCAGCAGCGGGACCCTGCACCCTGAGCCCCCCTGAAACACAGGGTTTTCTTTTGAACATTTAAATATATAGCTTTTAAATAAAAGCTAGCTTTGCTGAAATTAACTAGAATAGAGAAAAGACACAAAACGTAGCTGGAGTTAATTAAGGAAATTAATGATTAGTCAAGGAAGTTAAGTACAGAATAGGCTTTGATTATCTGATGTTTGTTCAGCTGTGCCTAAATTAGGTAATTAAGAATCTTAGAAGGAGAAATTCAAAGGAAGGCCTAGACAGGTATTAATTCTTCCATCTGCAACTTATTCAAAAGTAGTAAAAGAGGGAACTGGGAGTCTTCCAAGGTCAAATGCATTGTCAAAAACCAGAGAGGCAAAAAGGTCAAAGCGAGGAAGACAAGCCTCTACTTCATCAGAACAGCCCACCTCTCACTTTTACGACCACCGACTCAATTTATTGCAAGAGTTGCGCATGCTTAATCACCTTTTGCTAATTTCCATACGAAGCAGGGAATGGGAGGTGTCTATGCTATGAATATGCATTTGTATTTTAAATATGTATTATCGTTCTAGATAAATAGGTTCTGTATTGTATGGTAACCTCAAAGCTGTATGTTTGGGAAAGATCCCCACAGCTTCCCGGCACTGATTAAACACACACTTTCTAACCCTAACGAGTTAGAGAGTCTTCGTCCGTCTCAGGTGGATATTGATATTAGATCTATATCCATATTTTAATAAATCACCCCAGGGGTGCTCTGGGGCTCTCAGGACCCTCCCCAGCGAGCAGGGCTGCAGGCAGTGCAACAAAGCCCTGCGGGATAACCCGGGGACAGAGCCCTCTTCTCTGGCACCAGCGCTCATCTCCCGCCTGTCCAGGCTTCATCTGGCACCACAGAGGGAGCCGGGAGGTGCTGGCCAGCAGGGGTGGCACCGAGATGAGCTCACCTCCCACGCAGTCACCCTCTAGAGAAGATGAGCAGATGTCTGCCCTTCTGTTTCGGTGTGTCTGGCTGCATGTTTCCCTCTGCAGGAGCCTGACTTTTTAAACCTACCAAGCTTTTAAGTTTGGAAGATCTTGTCCAGCCTGTGCACTGTGCTTGGGCTCACTGCTGGGGGGCAGGGGGGGCCACCAGCTCCCCAGCCGTGCTCGGGGCAGGGTGCCTGCCATCCTGGAGGTGACGCGTGCAGGAGCCTCACTGCTGTCCCCACACCTTTCACAGGCTGTGTCACCCCGGTGAGTGCAGGTGTTCAGGCTGTGTTTGTGCCTGGGGCTGAGCAGGGGCTCGGGCAGCTGCGGGCAGCAGCACCCAGGGTACAGCCAAGAAGTGCCAGCACGGGCACGTGCAGTGCCCTTACCCAGGGCCCAGCTGATGGGAGGGCAGCCCAGGCACTGGAAGGCTTCCTGGCTGCTCACTGCTCCTTTTATCCACCGAACAGCCCTGTTATTTACTGCAGAAGTAGGGGATAATACGGTGGTACAAACAACTTTCTTATTCTGGTTTCTAATTTCCAAAAGAAATTCCCACCAAGCCTCTCGCCCGGTGCAACGAGACCCTCAGATTAATTACAGGTTTGTGGAGAAGGTGATTTCTTTTCCCCTGGCTCCTTTTCCAGCAGATTTGCCTTTCACATCCACCACCTTTCTCCTTGATTTTCTTCCTGCTGGAGGGTAAACAGATGCCTCACTCTGATGTTCTCCAGCCTGTTCATTACTCCCTCGCTCTGCCGTTCATGGGGTCATATTCTTGAACTGTTCTCATTTACTTCTCAGAAAATCCTGGAAGGGAAAGACAAATGTCATCCTGCCTCCTCGGAGGGGATGGTGTATGAGAACAGCAAATACAGCCCAGGATCACTCTGTCTCTGTGAAGCTGGAGCGGGCTCTGCAAAGGGAGGGTGAGGGCAATGCCAGCACCGGGCTCCGTTCTGGGGTGTCCCCATTTATTTCTTGCTGCCCAGGGAACCCGTTTTAAAAGGCTCGGGTGAATTCATGTGCTTCCAAACAGCCAAGGAGGTGTTAACCTGTCCCACAGCTTCCCTGAGCCCACAGGAGGTCCTGTGATGCTGAGGGAGGTCCTGGGTCAGTCAGAGCGGCCCTTGAGCAGTGGGGGTTGCGCCTGCAGTGTTCAGTCTTGGATTCCTACACGGAGAGAGAGCCTGTCCCTGCACTTCCCTCTAGAGCCCAGGAAGATGTGTCTCATGCCTGTCCCCATGCCCCACACACGCCAGGGTGATACCCCTCTCAGGGACCAGGGGACAGGGTCTGACCCGGCCACTCTGAGCCCTCTCCCCAGGCTGGCAGGATGCCCAGCAGGTGCCAGCAGCAGCAGGGCTCTCCTGAAGGATGAGCAAGTGGGCACTGGGAGGTGACGGCCGGGCTGGACAGTGAAAGGACAGCGGTGACAGCCCCCAAGGTGGCATTACTGCCACAGCTCCTTGTGCCTGAGCCACAGAGACCATGCTGTGGCGTTTCCTGGAGAGCAAACCCAACGGAAGGACCAGGAGGTGGGCGTGAGGGATGCAGACATTCCCCACCTGGCAGCCACCACCTCTCCCCAGAGCTGCAGACACAGACAGCTCTCAGAGAGGGGGCTGGGGACAGCGGCCATACAACCCTCCTGTGGTGGCCATACAACCCCCCTCCAGCTGGGAACAAGGCACGGACACCACGCACGGTCCTCTCCCACGGTGGCTCTGGGGAGCATTGGTGGCTCCAGGCACGACCTTTCCCGAGGTGACGTCCCTGTGCGGCCCTTCCGTGCCAGCAGCTGCACGGGGAATCAGCCTCAGCCCCTGGGGATGGCGAGGTGGTGACATGGGGACACAGGAGATGCTTTGCCAGGATGTGCCTTGCAGCAGGGACCCCAGAACAGACAGCACAGAGCCCATAGCAGCGGGAGGCAGAGGATGGGGTGGGGATGAACCCGGCATCCCAGCAGGCTCCTCATGGCACCATCCTCTGCAGCCGCTGGACCAACACCACCCGAGTGGCACTCAGCATGCTGTCCCCTCCCAGCCGCGGCTTGTCTGGCACGGTGACACCTCCCAGCTGTGTGGGATGCAGGTGCCACCGTGGCAGCTCCACACACCGACTCCCACAGTCGATATTCCCCCTGGAACCAGCTGCTGCCTGACCTGCTGCTGTTGTATCTGCGCAGCAGTGGGAGGACTTGCCATCTGAATAAATCCTCCATCTCCACCACAGAGGCCGTGCTGGGGCTGGAGGGGAGCAGCAGGGGCACAGGGCAGGGGGCACAGGGCACAGGGATTGGTTTCTTATTCCCTCTTTGCTGCACTTGCCACCTGACGTGTAATGTTCCATTTTCCGAACTTGTCCCTCCTGGGGGTCTCCAGGTGAAGAAAAAATAAAACCGGTCCCATCCAGTGAAGGGAATGGCACACAGCACAACCCACGGCCTGCTCCTGCTGATCTCCTTCTGCTTTCCTGCATGGAGACTGCTGGGGCTGAGGGCAGGAGAGCAGTGGAAGCCAGAACAGCGAGCAGAGCTCATCAAACCCCAGTGCTCCTGCTGCAGGGAGAGATGTGCATCACCATGGCAACCGTGGCCAAGGATGCACAGAGCTGGGTACCCAAAATGGGGAGGAGACTGGGGGACCACGCTGACCCTGTCCCCACTCCCCCACAGCCACCCCTTAGCCCAGCACTTGCTGAGGCATTGGTTTGGCACGGCAGCTCCTCCCCTCCCATGCTCAGGCAGGGCAAAGAGCCACAGGGGCCGAGGGGGAGGCAGAGGGTAGGGCTGAGGGGTCTTGCAGCCCCAAAGTCCAGGAGATTTTCTCCAGAGTCATTGGAAATGCTGGAGGCAACCAGAGCAGGGGTCGGGACAGCACCCTGGGGAAGCGAGGTGTCCTCTGAGGGTTTTGGAATCTGTGCCAGGCTTTGCTGCTGTCCCCAAAAGTCTTGCTTGACACTTATCTAAATTAAATCTCCCTGTTCATCCTGCCGGCTTGCCAAGGTCACAGGATCAGGCAGTACCATCGCTCCAGCCTTCCCTGTCTGCACTTCCCTCTGCTCTTTTCTATCTGCAAATACCACCCACACAGCTCACCCCAAAGCGGAGCACCACCAGCGCCAGGAGACACAAGGTCTGCAGCCTGTGGAGAAAGGAAAGTTTGGACCATCCAGTCCATGTCTTCAGGCCAGGGTGGCAGTCCCTTGGTTGGACGTGATGGGTGGGATGTACACAAAGGAGTTCCTTGAGAACCTGCCATAAAATATCAGAAATAGGTTAGACAGGTGAGGATAAGCACAGGTTAGACAGGTGAGGATAAGCACCTGTTGATGAGGGGGTGGTTTTGAAGAACAAGTACTGGACTCTCTTTTCTTTGATGGCTTTCAGAGAAACAGCTGAAACACCTCCCAGCCTGCAGGGAAGGTGCCCAGGGGCTCCAGGATGCTCTGAGTGATCTGCTTGAAAGGGCAGAGAGAAGCAGGACTGAGCTGCTCCCCACGGCCAGGAGGGCACTGAAGTGGGATGGGGCTGGCCCAGCTGGATCCTGTCACGCTGGGATTGCATCCAAGCCTCAGAGAGGCTCGTCAGCCCTGCCCCCCACAGCCACCCACTCCGGTGTCCCAAACCCAGCTCCCCAGCAGCTCAGACACACAGGGACAGGTAAGGGTCCCCTCAGCCCAGTGATGTCCCCCCACAGCTGTATGGAGGGTCTCGGGACACATTTCCTTAGCGCACGCAGCAGCCCCACAACCACAGGGATGGGCTGAGCTCCTCAGGCCTCTCTGCGCCTCGTTAGGAAAATGAGCCCTGTTGTAACATCCCACCCCCTGAGGAGCTCCCAGATGAGCCCAAGTGACCCTCTGGGATCAGCAAAAGACCCAGTGCTGGGCTGAAATACAGCTCAGAGCGCTCACTGAGGATGCTCTGTGCCCACACGGTATTTTGGAGACTGATGGATGAGCAGCTGCATCTGTCCCAGCCCTGGAGAGAGGTGCCAGGTCATCTGGAGCGAGAGAAGAGGTGACCTCTGCGCCTGGCTGCTCACGGAGCAGGAGGGGCAGCCCCATGGCTGCTGGCAGGGCCACCCCAGCCTGATGGCCCAGCTGCCCTTGGCCAGTCCCGCAGCACAGAGCGTCCCTTCACAGCCGCTGCACGCAGAGCCCACCCCCAGCACCAACAGCAGGGGTATTTTTAGCCTGGAAAAGTGCCACAAAATCATAGAGGAACATTTGCTGGAGTTGGGACCAATGTCTCAGTTCACCTTGCAATCCTCTCTGGGTCACCCTGCCCAGCTTGGTGAGGCACCGGGTCCTGCTGGTGCTGCCGCACAAACACCAGGCCCCACTGGGGTCCCCAGTGCCATCTGTCCCCTCCTCCCACACCATGGTGCCACCTTCCCTTAGGAGCAGCTCCAAAGCCCTGCTGGCAACCCATGACCTTCCCAGGCCACTGAAGAGGACATCCTGCCCCGTCTCTCTGGTGGCTACACCCGAACCCAGTGCCTGTTTGCCCTGCTGAGGGATGGGGGCATGTTTGGGCTCTCTGCCCGTGCTCTGGTGCCAGCGGGGCCCCAGTCCCCCCACCAAAGCACCACCACGGTTACTCATCCCTTCGCCGTTTATTGCAATGAGATGATTTTTGCTCCTGCTGGGAAAGGAAAGCACCCACAGCCTATTATACAGCTTCTCCAGGGAAAGGCAGGGAGCAGCACGACGCTGGAAAAACAGCGGCATTATGTGACAACAGCGTCCAAACCGGGCTCATGCCGGGCAGCCGTGGAGAGCCTCGGGCTGGCAGCAGTGCACAGCCACCCACGAGAAGGTGTTTTCTCCAGCATTAATTTCACACCCCATTAAATGCCTCAAAATGTTTGCTGTGGGGGACTCTGCCTCCGTGTCCCCCCAGGGTGGAGGGGATGTCCTCTCCCCGAGTGCAGGCACGTGGGGTTTTCCTGTTTGTTTTGCTGCTTTCCTTAGAAACAGTGATGAGACTGCGCCTGCTCTCCCTCGCTTTCACTGATCAGAGGGTTAGAAAAGGGAAAGGAGAGCTGACACGGCCCTAAACTGAAGGCACAGAGAACTTGAATCTTTCACAAGGAGTGCTTTGCTCCCCAGGGCTCATTCAGCATTTAAGCAGCTGGTCCAGAGAAGAAGTGCACAGCAGCACTTGCATGCTGGCTGGCTGGCACAGCCCTCTGCACGCAGCAGCTCTATTTCACACCTTGGTTTCTGCAAAAGAAAATCCCAATCCCGGGACAAAAGAGACAGGAGGATGGCCAGAGCTGGCTGGGCTGCCTGGGAGCCTTCGGAGAGGGGAAGGAAGTCGGGAGAGAATTAGGAGACAGGATGGAGGTGCCTGTGATGTGGTGCTTTCTAATTTCAATAAGCACAGTCTCCCAGAGCATCAGACTCGGTGCCTGATGAATTGGAGAGTTGTTATCCTGTCCTGGCCCACGTGCCAGCCCTTCACTGGGTCTGGGGCTGAAAGATGCAGAGCAAGCAATGCCCCCGAAACAGGAGCTGCCTCTAAGCTGCTACCGAGCCCTCCCCAGAGGAACTGACCCTCCAAGCCTGCTGCAGGGGTGCTGGAGCAGGTTGCTCAAAGCCCACCACAAACCTGTGCCCAGTTGAAACTTCTGTCCCTCCCAGTGCTTCAGGTCTTCCTGGCTCCGGGGCAAAGATAAATCTCTGTGATCACTCCAAAGGAGAGACCGAGGATGAGTGGGAAGCAGCAGAGTGATTTTGTGGTCCTACAGGAAGAGCAAAGTGCGCTCCTTCGCCTGCTGTCCTTCCTCTCCCTCACCCCTCAGCACAAAGAGCACAAAGCTGGTGTTTATCCTGAAACTGAGCTTAAGTACCTGAACCTTTTCTCCGGAAAAAAGCCCGAGCCTGTTTTCAAGGGGTTGAATGACTCATTCCCACCTCGTAGTTGTGTTGTCTGCGAATACACTTCATGGTTTCATTTATCAGGCAGGATTAAATCTGTAGATGTGGCAATGCAGGGCTGAGCAGCGGAGAGGGGTTGGGGTACAGGCAGTGTGGACTGGCACAGCCCTTCTCCAGGCTCTGGAGCCAGGCAGATTTGAGGCCGGTGAGTGTCTGGCCTCAAAGAAGCAGTTTGATGTGAACTCAGCGACAGTGGAGGGAAAGGGAAAAAAGACATCCCACTTTTCTCCCCATCTGAGCAAACTCAGCCTCGGTTGCCTGCACGTCTCCTGTTAGCAGAGCCTGGCACTGTGACAGGGACAGCTTTGGGGCAGGGACACGGGGATCCCCCTGGGGACCGCACCAGGCTGGCAGCCACTGCATCACAGTGTGGTCTTTGCCCCCTGCCCCCTGCCCAGGCTTGCTGCCTCTGGGGAGAGCAGCCACAGGGCAACAGGGTGGTGGATGCCTGTCCCCGAGAGCCCAATGCTGACAGCTGCCTGCTGGCTGGAATCTTGGCTGTTTGCAGACAAACCACCTCATGCTTTGGTTTGAGGGACATGGGGGATAAGCCTGCTCTTGTGGCTCCCAAAAATCCCCTGGTCGGCATGAGGCTCAGTCCTGGGATCCCCTGGGCACTGCTGGGGCTCTGGTTGTGCAGCTCCTGCTCCATCCCCCCGACCCAGCCAGCAACAAATCAGCACTGCCTTCGCCCTCCTGATGGGATGCTCTCTGCCTTCATTTTCTCAGAGCTTATTTTCAGCACTGCTTCACTCCTCGCAGTGCTGGCTGCCTGCAGAGCTGCCAGGTGGGCAGGAGGGCTGTGGCTGCAGCATCCCCCACAGCGCTGCCCATCAGGGAGCCCCACTGGCTTTAGCAGCCTCTCCCAGAGCCTTGTTAGCTCGGCCCCAGCGCCCTGCTGACCACAGCATGTGCAGTCACGGCTTGTAGCTGGTTATCTCGAGCTCCCATGCTCGTGGCCACCTGACACACAGGCCCCACAGCCGCTCTGAGCATCCTCAGGCCCCTCAGCTCATGCAGGGACACCATGGCAGTGCCTCAGTTTCCCCAGAGAGCAGAGAGGACGCACGGGCTCCCCTCCTCCCGACGGTGTCAGGTGCGCTCAGCTCGGACAGTGTCTGGAAGAGGAGCCGTCACGCAGCGCGCGTTTGCTCTGCTCCCTGGGGCTCCAGGTCGTGCCTTGCGCCTCCCAGCACCGTGGTCCCCGCAAACATTAATGGCAACGGTAATCAGAGGAGACTTCTCCCAGCTCCTGGTGCGGGGAGAGCCGATGAGTGGGGATGAGGGCTCCTGCACGCTGCCTCGAGCTAAGTGCCCGCTGGCTACAGCCTCCAGCCCCCTCTGCCCTGCGCCGGACCAGGCACCCCAGGCTTGGCATTCGCACAGCCAGACCTCTCTCACACCGCCCTCCTGCAGCAAACCCACAGGGGAGCTCTCCAAGTCCTGTGCAGCCCCTCACTCGCCCTGGGGAGAGCAGGCACAGGGGCACCGTGCTCTCCTCGTCCGCTGAGATCCTCCTCTGTGGACCCCTGCAGCAATGGCTTTGTACAGTAGCTCCCAGCCATTAGCAGACTGCAATTAATATAAATAAGCGAGATGAGCCGGCCACAGTAGAGTGAACAGAAACCTGACTGACATATCTGCCAGGAATCATTTATTCTGCGCTTTTATCTTTTTTTTAGTACGATTTACTTCCTTGCAAATTAATCGCAGATTGCCTTGGACCACAGGCGACTCTGCGGCTTGGCCGGGTGGCCCCAGGGGACAGGGCAAAGGCAGCCGAGCAGCCCGAGCCCCAGCCCTGCCTCTGGTTAACAGGCAGCTCCTCTCCCTCTGCCTTGGTTTCCCTCTCCCTGGCAGCCGCTGCAGCTCCCGCATCGCGCAGACATGACTGTCCATCTTGTGTCCTCCAAGGAGCTCACCCAGGACAGTCTTGTCCATCCGCTGAGCCTCTGGGAAAGGCAAGCTCAGAGGTCCCAGCAGGAGGGCTGAGCCCCCCGGCCCTGAGCTGCGGCCCCAAGGCCGGGCAGAAGGATTTAGGAGCCCGGGTTTCCCCAGCCGCTCCCCCCACATCCGACGGGCAGTTCCTCTGGGACGTCCCTCAGCCCCTTCACATCCCTCGGCCCTCAGGTCCTCTGATCTCGTCCTCGGAGCATGCCTTGCACAGCCATCAGCGCTGCCACATTCCCAAACCCCGGCGCATCCCTCGACCCCACCAGCCCCGACCCCGGTGCGCCCCGGGACCCTCCCAAGCCCCGCGGGGGCCCCTCCCTCCCCGCGCCCGGGGGACGGGGGCTCCGGGACAGCCCGGGCTGGGCGGCAGAGGGCCCCGAGGGGACGGGGAGGAGGCGGGCACGGAGCCGGGAGCCCCCCACCGCCGTGCCCGCCTCCTCCCC
>VZTD01002854.1:931705-1023128 GCA_013397725.1 Rhagologus leucostigma | reverse complement strand
CTCCTCGGCTGCCTCCTGCCCCGGCGCGGCCCGCTCAGGTGAGCGCACGGCGCGGGTGCTCGGTGCTGCGCGGGGCTGCGGGACCGCCGCTCTCCGAGCCGCTCCCCCGGCACCCGGACCCCATCCCCCGGGAGCCGCGATTCCCCTCCGGCACCCGGGTATCTCCCCGTCTCGGGGACCGATCTGTCGTGCGGGACCTGGGCATCCCCTTTCAGACCCGGACGAGTCCCGGAACCCTTATCCCGACCCCCGATCCGGACCTGTCTCCGGGGCCTCATGCCCCCAGACAGAACGCTCCCAGCTCCTACCTGGATCTCCCCGCAAATCTGGCCTCGCTCCCCATTCCCCGGGACCCTGACCCAGCACCCCGGGGGACCCACCAGACCTTCCCCCTCCCGTCCCCCACCGCACACAGCCAGACCCTGCCTGTCCCCAGCAGTCCCTGAGGGTTCCCCTGGCCCTGGGCCAGCGGGAGAGTCTTGCCACTGTGGGAGAAAGGGCGAGCCGGGCCCGGTGATAGCCCAGGCAGCTCCTTCTCTGGTTCTGCAAAGCCCCTGAGGTGTCCAGATCCTCTCCTGGCTTTTGGTGTTTGGGGGGAGGAGAGCTCAGGACAGTCCCTGACCCAGACCCTGGGTCACTCGGGCCAGTGGGTGGGTGCCTCAGGTCCCATGGGTGCAGGAACAACTCTTGGCCCACTTGGGCGGAAAATCTAAAGCCCCCAGGTCCCTTTTTCCCTCTCTGTCCACCTTGGGCGCTATCTGGGACAAGGTGGGATGCAGGGGAGAGCGGGCCAGGAAGGGAGGGGTTGGGGGGCTGCAGGACTCCTGGGCTGAGCCTGCTCCCAGTCCCCTTCCCACCACTTGGCCAGTATGGCTGGAGCAGCATGGGGGGATTTACAACATTTATGGCAGGGAAGGGTGAAATAGAATTGCTTCACAAGCAGAAACTGCTTGTTTCAGGGCAGTGTTTTTAGGCAGACATCAGCATTTTCCAGCCCTACCATCCACTCGCTCCACAGAGGGGCTGGGCTCCGGGGCCCTGCGGTGCCCAGCCCGGGGTCGGGGCAGAGGCCCCAGGGCAGGCAGTGCCCGAAGTGGGGAGCTGCAGGCAGGGGCTGTGCCCAAGGGCTGCCTTCCAGCACGGCCCTGCCAGGGATGCCGTGAGAAGTGGCCGCACTCTGGGCATTTTGGCATCCCCCGCGCAGGTCTGAGCATCGCCGGGGCTGCAGATCCGCTGTGGCTCAGCCGGTTATCTGAGCCTCTTCAAGGAGCTACCTGCCAAGGGAGCCCGGGAGCCTCCCTCCCACGTGCTCCAGGGGAGAACCCTCAGTGTCCTCTCCAGCTGAGGAGGACAGGGTTCACAGCTATGTGGCCGGCAGAAGCCTCGCTTAACTCCTTGTTAGCCTGGCCTCTTGCAGCCCTCCTCCCAAAGGCACCACACCTTGCTCGTGCAGCTCCTGGTGAGAAATTTCTCCCAGCCTTTTGCTCTTGGTCAGGATGAGTCTCAAGTGCTCTCTGCTGCCTTTCTCCAATTAAAGGAAAACCTGCCTCACTGGAACATTTTGGGGTGGCTGTTGTGGCCATTTCTAGCTGGTGAGGGTGCACATAAGCCCCTCTGGGATGAATTTCACCCCCCTGAAAAGAGGTAGGAACAAGGAGGTAGGAAGAAGGACCACAGGGTTCCCAGCATCATCCTCTTCTTGTAGTGATGGGGTTGTAGCTCCAAGCAGGAGTAAGATCCACCTGGACATAGACCTGGTGGAATTATAAGGCAGCAAGCAGCAGCACCAGCAGCATGCTGAAAGCTCCTTTTGTGTCCAGAGATGTCTGGCTAATTCCTCTCCATCACAGCCACATGCCTGGCAATGTGGTGAGTGAACATCTCTCGCATTGTTCCTTGAAATTATCATTATAGACTGACGAGAGGAGAGAAACTGGCAGGCTAAGATGCATTCACAAAAATATCCCTTCCAGAGTCAGTTTAAATAAATCTCCATCATCATTCAGAGCGCCGTGTGGGAGAGCTCATCACCATGGCTGGTGAGGAGGTGGGCTTTGCTGCTCCTCTCCTGCCACATCCCCTTGGCCCCTGGCAAGGTGTCAGAACCCAACTGTGCTCTGGACACGTCCTCACTTCAGGCAGGGCTGTGGTGTCCCCCAGCTCCCCCAAGCCATGAGTCCCTGACAGGCAGTGTGTGATTGTTTGCTCAGCAGCTCAAGCTGGAGCTGTAGGTGGAACCTGAGAAGGAGCCTCCCCGCTTTCCCCCTCCAGCACTGGCACAGAGGCTGGCACAGAGCACAAGGCATGGCCTGCCGTGCCCTGTCCCCACCACAGCCCTGGAGCCAGGAGGCACTGGCCCCAACCCCATGCCAAGGGATGCGGTGGGCAGGGGCTTTGCTGGAGCAGGGACAGGCAAAATGTGGGCATGTGACACTCAGGCTGTGGCAGGTGAGGGGAAAAGCCACCAGGGTCTCAGCAGAAGGGAGGGATCCTCCCAACATGCTGGCAGGGCACTGGAGTGGATGCAGAGCAGGCACAGCCGCCTGCCCTGGCAGCTGTCTGTCCCCACGGGGTGTCAAAATGTGCCTGCAGACCCCCGGTGCCAGCAGGCAGCAGCTAACCCCCCTCCCCTGCCCCGCAGGCTGGTCTCAGGGCGGGAGGAGATTAA
Source organism: Rhagologus leucostigma (assembly GCA_013397725.1). Classification (NCBI taxonomy): domain Eukaryota; kingdom Metazoa; phylum Chordata; class Aves; order Passeriformes; genus Rhagologus; species Rhagologus leucostigma. The sequence continues at coordinate 1,020,460 of VZTD01002854.1, read as the reverse complement.
AGCTGCTTCCCGAAGCTCACCCCAGCCCATGTCACCCTCTGATTTCCTGGACAAGCTTATGGGACGGACCTCAGGGTATGACGCCCGCATTCGGCCCAACTTCAAAGGTAAGAGGGAAGACGTGAGGGTTCCAAACCCGGCAGATCCACGCTTACGGCTGCCCAAACCCAGGGGCTTTGGGGCAGGACCCTGACCCACATCCCTCTGTCCCAACACCCTCCTCAGAGTCTCCTGCCAGCACTGTGTGCTCGCTTTGCCTGACAGCGCGGGCGGCTGCAGGGGGTTCGTGCTGGGGTTCGCCCCCACACCCCGGGGGTGGCCCCAGCAGGCCGGGGACGCCTGTGTGCGTTCAGCCACACGGCGCGTGCCGGAGCCGGTGTCCCCGCGTGCGCCCGTGCAGAGCACGTGTCTCAGCAGCCGGCGGCAAGAGGAGGCTTCACGCTGTTTTCCAGGTCCACCCGTCAACGTGACGTGCAACATCTTCATCAACAGCTTTGGCTCCGTCACCGAGACCACCATGGTGAGGGTTTTGCCGGCGCGATGGGCTCTCCTCTCCCAGAGCCTCGGGGCTGGCAGGGGCTGTGCCGGGGAGCGTGTGGGTCCCAGTGCCCACGGCTGTTCTCACAGATGCTCCCGTGACCCCTTCTCTGGAGCCATCCCTGGCCCCACGGCGGGGACGTGCAAAGCCATAGCACACGGCTGTGGCTTTTCTGGGGTCAGCTAACACAAGCTTGGCTGTGTGGGTCACATTCCCTGTGCCTGAGCAGGAAGAAAGGCCCCCGAAGGGTCACAGTGGGGCAGCTGGATGTAGCCCCCTGCCATCCTGAACCTCCTTGGGTGCACGAGGAACTCCTCTGAGGAAGCCCCAGGGCTAAAAATTCCCCATTTGTGCTTCTGCAAAGCCTTAATACTATCAACAGGCCCACGGAGCCATGTGCAGAATGCTGCAGGCAGCAGTTACTGGTCTTCACCTCCTCCTCCTTCTCTCAGCTGCGGTAGCCTTGGCTTTTTAATTTCCCCTGGCTGCCAACAGCATGGCAAGGCTCCTGAGCTGCCCCTGCTCCGTGCTTTATTAGTGACAGGCACGCAGCAACAGCAGGGCTGAGCCTCAGTGGGGGCAGCCCCTTCCTCCTCCTCCTCCATCCCTTCCTCCTCCTCCTTCCCGGGCACCACGGGGTGCTCGCAGCTGACGCGGTGCCCCCTGTCCCAGGACTACCGGGTGAACGTGTTCCTGCGGCAGCAGTGGAACGACCCCCGCCTGGCTTACCGGGAGTACCCCGACGACTCCCTCGACCTCGACCCCTCCATGCTCGACTCCATCTGGAAGCCAGACTTGTTCTTCGCCAACGAGAAAGGGGCCAATTTCCACGAGGTCACCACCGACAACAAGCTCCTGCGCATCTTCAAGAATGGCAACGTGCTCTACAGCATTAGGTAGAACCTTCCCTTCTGCTGCAGTGCCTGAGTGAGGAGGCAAAGCTTTCCTCTTGCCTTCCGTGGGGCAAATTTTCCCCACTGACTGCCCCAGCCCCAGCAACTCCCTCCTTCCCTCTGCCTCCTCCAGGCTGACACTGATCCTGTCCTGCCCCATGGACCTCAAGAACTTCCCCATGGACATCCAGACATGCACCATGCAGCTGGAGAGTTGTGAGTACCTCAAGGGGTTCAAGCTGTGCTTCATTCCCCTCTTCCCATCCCACCCCCTCCCATTCCATGCCATCCCAAAAGCCGGCAGCTCACCTTTTCTGAGGGACATAAGCAGGAGAAAGCAGTCGTTCAGGGTGGGGTTGAACAAGGTACATGTCCCCATCCCATGGCTCCCTACATCCTCTCCAGTTGGCTACACCATGAACGACCTCATCTTCGAGTGGCTGGAGGAGCAGGAGGCCGTGCAGGTGGCAGAGGGCTTGACACTCCCACAGTTCATCCTCAGGGATGAGAAGGACCTGGGCTATTGCACCAAGTACTACAACACAGGTGAGCACCCCAGGGACCTGCTGCCACCCCCTCGCCGTGGCCCAGGGGTCCCTCTCGCCCATCCAGGGCCGTCTTTCCCTACAGGCAAGTTCACCTGCATCGAGGTGAAGTTCCACCTGGAGAGGCAGATGGGTTACTACCTGATCCAGATGTACATCCCCAGCCTACTCATTGTCATCCTCTCCTGGGTCTCCTTCTGGATCAACATGGATGCGGCGCCAGCCCGGGTGGGCTTGGGCATCACCACGGTGCTCACCATGACCACGCAGAGCGCCGGCTCCCGGGCCTCCCTGCCCAAGGTCAGTGCTGGCTCCGTGCTGGGCTCCCCCGCTGCAGTGCCCCAGGGGCAGGGGCAGCCTTTCCCTGGGAACGGCTTGGCTTTGGAGCCTCATCAGCCTGTGCTGAGGGGAAACACTGGCTGCTCTGGCCCCTGTGCCCAGGCTGAGAGGGCTCCCGTGCTTCTTGGCAGCGGGATGAAGCTGGCAGTGGGGGGGACGAGCAAGGTGGGGGGCAGTGGGTCCCTGAGCCCCCTCTCACCCCGGCAGGTGTCCTACGTGAAGGCCATTGACATCTGGATGGCCGTGTGCCTGCTCTTCGTCTTCGCCGCCTTGCTGGAGTACGCAGCCGTCAACTTCGTCTCCCGCCAGCACAAGGAGTTCATGCGCCTGCGCCGCCGCCAGCGACGGCAGAGGATGGTGAGTCCCCCCCTCTCTCATGACATCTGCACGTCCTCAGCCCCTGAGGGGACACCCCAGGGCTGCAGGGCCAGATTCTCAGCAGCCCCCAGGGCAGGGCTGCGTTCCATTGTCCCAGATGGCTCCTCCGGCACCCCGGGGACCCACGCGCACCGCAGCGCAGTGCACAGCACCCATGGGTGCTCCAGGCCCTGCTTAGGGTGCTGTCCTTCTCCTGCTAGGACATCCTCAGGCTCTGCTTCCTCTAAAAATGCAGAAAAATAAACAGTGAGGATGGGGGAAAACCAGCCTTTCCCCCTACCTGCAGCCCCAAACCCGGGCTCCTTGCTGTGCCGTAGCGGTGACAGGGACTCGCTGCTGTGTCAGGGACCTGGTAGCACCCAGGGGCAGGTTTGGGATGCAGACGGGAGCACAGCAGGATCTGGAGAGGCAGGATCCCTCACTCATGGAAATACCCCTCCCCTCTGTCAGCCCACCAACACACGCATCAGGCCTGCAAGAAGCTTGGGGTAGGCATGTGGCTGCCCCACTCGCATTTTCTTGCGATAAACACACCACGAGGCACCAGATCTCCACAGAAGACACGAGTACGCACACATACACACCACACAGGCTCACAGCGTCCCGCGCAACCAAATCCCTTCGGCACGCGCCGAAGACAGATCCCGGTGCCAGGGCACACTGGGGGGGCTTTTTCCCCCCACACAGAGCCCCCGTCTCCCCACCATGCCCACCCTGGCACCCAGAGCCGCTGCCCCGGGGCCGGGGTAGAGCCCTCGGTCACCCGCTGTCCTGTTTCTGTTTGGTGCGCACTGCTGGATGCCAAAAGGGCCTGAGCAGCGGGACGGCCAGCCTGGAGTCCCTGCGGCAGCTGAGCAGCCGGCACAGCAGCGAGCACACCTACGCGACGCTCTCGCAGCTCTCCAGCTCCCGGGTAAAGCACGACCCTCCGGCAGCCCCCCGTGCTTCCCCAGCCAGCCTCACCCTCCCCTCCCCAAAACGAGCCCCCAGGAGCCGGCCCTGAGGGGCCAGCAAGGGCCTGTGGAAGAAGCAGGCCAGTGACTCGCACTGAGTAAGCGCCCGTAGGATGGAGCTGCCAATTCCTGGGCTCAAAAGTTTTGAGAGAGGGATGGGAATGGAGCAGATTTCCCTGCAGGCACCCCCACTCCGTGCCTTGGGTTCCCCCCTCGTAAAGCAGCACCGGCACAGTCCCCTCTGCTGAGGGTGAGCGATGCTGAGGCTGACTGCTGGCTGCTCCCAGGCTGTGCCCACGCCTCTGACAGGGTGAGGGCTGTGCCTCCCTGCAGGCAGCTTTGAGGCACTCCCAGCTGCCTGCAGTCACTCCAGCACGGGCAGCTGCTCAGGGCACACGGGCACTTTTGCAGCTTGAGGCACAGGGAGAAGTGTGGGGCAGGCCAAGCTCCCAGGATGTTGGGGAGATGCAGGGCGTCGGCCACAGCTCCAGGGAGGAGATCAGGCCTGGTCACCCTCACCTCCTCTAAGGCATCATCAGCCCTTGGATGCCAGGAGAGGCATCTTTGCTCCTTGCCTTTCACAGATAACTCCTGGAGATCAACACCCAGCCAGGGCAGGGAGGGGGAGGCTCTGCCTAACCCAAGGACCATCTGCTGGCTTAGAACAGACCAAAGTGCAGCTGCCCTGAGGTGGAGGCTGCAGAGGCACCCCGGGGTGCTGCTGGCACAGCACTGGATGCAGCCAGGCCCACCCCGGGGTGCTGCTCAGTCAGAGACCGGAGCGGAGCCCCCACAGCTCCTGTGCCTGACAAAGCAAAGCCCGGGTTTCACAGCCTGAGGACAAATCCCTCGCACGGACCACCCAAATCCAGGCTCAGGAACAGGCTGGGCCTGCTGGCTCCCCGGGCTGGGGGAGTAGCTGCTGGTCCCCAGGGCACACAGAGCACCCCAGCTCCCCCCATCCAGGGTGGCTGCAGGCACTCAGCCTGAGGCAGGGAAACAAAACTGTACTCAAATGGGACCTAACCTCAGCAATTTGAGCCACTGCTGCTCTTCCCGCTGGAAAATCTTGCTTAGCCTGTGGATTGCTGAGTTAACTAAAGATGCCGGGGTACAAACTCTCTGCATGAGAGCCCCCGTGCCAGCCGAGCGCCTGCAGGGGCTGAGCTCAGCGAGCAGCCTGTGTGTCCTGGAGGGCAGTGGCGGCCAGAGATGGTGTTTGGGATCCCAAACAGCACCCAGACACAAAGTGAGGCACTGGCCTGCAGCAGGCCGTGGAAGAAGGGACCCACCGCAGCCAGATACGGCACCAGCAGAGGCAGAGGGGAGATGAGCCACTGAGACCAAATGAGTCCAGGGGCTCAGCAAAAAGCCAGATGTGCAGCCTGTGCTTGCACATGCCCGTCCCTCGTCAAATGTTTGCACACATAACCCTCTCCAAGGCTAAAAGAGCAGGACAAGGCGAGTGGCTAGCAGCGCACAGCTGTTGATGAAGAGGAGTGCAGGCAGTGCTGGCCAGCCCCTGAGGCACCCAATCAGTGCCCTGAACAACGGCAGTGGGCTGCGACCAGAGACTCTCGCGGCAGTTTTGCAGCCTTGATCATGAACACGCATCTCCACGGGCACGTTGCCCTCTCTGCAGCCCTCTGCCAGCATGGAGAGAGAGAGGGTGAGCAAGGGCAGAGAGACCAGCAAGGAGTCCAGCTCTCTCAGCCTCCCTCCTCTGCTGCACCAGGCAGCCTCTGCCAAGCAGACATCGGGAGAAATGAGGGCCGGGGTTGTTGGAGGGACTGGGGTGCCTTGCAAGCCCTGGTGGTAGCCAGGTTCCTGCATCCCTGCCCAGCTCTGCCCCAGCAAGCTGCCCGTCCCCTCCTATTCACCATCACAGCCCACAGCCACACCTCCACCCCACAGCAAACACAGCTGCCACAGCAGTGCCTGCACACCTCGGCTCCCTGCACCCCCATAGGCCCCTTCCACCAGTTCACCTCCCATCCCTCTGGCTGCCAGAGTCAGGCTTCCCAAGCCCCCGAGCTGGAGCTGGGAGGAAGCTGGGGGGGGATGCGTGTCGGGCTGCCGGGGTCGGGTTGCCTTTGGATGCACCCTAAAACACGCTGGATGAGAAGGCAGGGCCTCAGTGCTCACCCCGTACCCCGTGCACAGCACTGCCGGCCCCCTGCTCCTGCCTGCATGGCTGGGGCTCCGTGACAAAGCGCCCAGCCTCGCACCACGCACTCGTCAGCAGCACCGCAGGGTGCGGAGGACGCGCAGCCTCAGCCCTGCAGCACCAGCACCCGCGGGTGCCCTGGCTGACGGCCTTTCCCTTGGCCAGGAGGAAGAGCTCAGCCGCGAGAGCCGCTTCTACCTGCGAGGCTACGGGCTGGGCCACTGCCTGCAGCCAAAGGAGGGGGCTGGGGAGGCCCCCGGCGTGTACAGCCCCCCGGCAGCCAGCGCGGTGCTGCGGGAAGGGGAGAGCCTCCGCAGGCGCTACATCGACCGCGCCAAGCGCATCGACACCATCTCCCGAGCCGTCTTCCCCTTCACCTTCCTGATCTTCAATATCTTCTACTGGGTCGTTTACAAAGTGCTGCGCTCAGAGGACATCCACTTGGTGCCCTGAGGCTGGGGAAGTACGACTGCCTGTCGGTGTGACCCCCACAGTGTGCCCAGGTGCCACAAGCTCAGCCAGAACTACGTTTCCCTCTGTCCCGGAGCGCTGGCACAGCTGGGCTGGGCCTCAGAGCCTGGATGTGTGGCAGCCCCCGTGCCCCACTGGATCCCAGGGCACAAAGTGGGGGGATCAACGACCACAGGTCCCCATGGTCAGCTGGAGAGAGGGACCCCTCCTGCTTCCTGCATGGTGTCACCCCCAGGTACCCCGGGATGCTGTGCTGTCAGGGCACAGGGAAACAACCACTCCCCAGGAATGCTGTGCTGCTGGGGGAAGAAGCCCTGGGTATCCAGGGGCACAGGAGGGCCCCAGGTACTTTGGCATAGCCAGTGGCCAGAGAACATCACCTTCCAGAAAAATACCCTCCACCTCTCCACACCTACCATGTTAGGCTGCTGCTTCTCCAGCCTGCATCGCTGAGCTGTGGGCCCCGAGCAGCCAGGGAAGAGGCTGCAGTCCTCTCCTCTGGCCTGGAGCTTAGTTGCAGGAAAGAGCAGGCAGCACCCCTGCCTGCACCTGGGCTGTGCAGGGTGCTGGCTATGGCCCCATAGCCCCCTGCCCAGCAATGGACAGGGCCCCTCCAGCCCCAGCCAGCTCCAGCTCACAGCCAAGCGGCAGGTCGGGGATGCTTCCCTCCCTGCAGAGCTCAGAACTGCCCGTGATGCCCAGGGCTGCAGGCAGGACTGTGGCAGGGACACCGGGCAGGAGGCTCTCTGTGCTCCGAGGAACACCAGCCTGAGGCAGGCAGCAGGCAAGCTCAGTCCTGCTGAAGGGGCACAGATGGCCATTGCCGTTGCAGACCGCAGTCACTTGGCACTGGGGAGATGGCACTGCATTATGCACAGGGTAGGGCCCACAGCCCATCTTCCAAGGGGGATTTTCTGGGATGAAAGCAGTGGGGAAAGCTTGGCCAATCCTTTCGGAGGAGCAGAGTGAGTGGTGGCATCCCCAGGCTGCTGTGTTCCTGCAGCACCACGGTGCCAGAAGAGAGATGGAGGTGAAAACTGCCCCATTCCCCAGCCCAGCACCCGGGTGCAGCATCCCCTGGGCAGGTTCATCCCTAATATTCCTCCACTGGAGAGGAGAGCAACTGGAACCTCAACAGGACAAGCTCAGCAAGGCTTCCAGCCCTCCTGACCTGGATACCCTCCATGCTTTGCAGGAAATAAAAGCAGCAGGTGATGTTTAAGTCCTACAGAGAGGAGTGTGGTGATGCTCTCCCTTCCCTCTGCCCACAGTCAGCCTGGAGGAGCTTGCAGCCCAGCAGGCCCCATGGCCATGGGCGCAGGAGAGGGCCCAGAGTCTCCCAGGCAGGGCATGGAAATAGGATTCACCCCTTCCCTTGAAGGCTGTGGTGCTCCCATGGCTCAGCGAGTGCTCTGGTGACCCACCTGCCGTGGCAGAATGCACCCTGCAGGGCAGGGGGACGTGGGCAGGAGGCCAGCACTGCCTTCTGAAACCAGACCCAGGCAGAAACCCCTGCTGTGATCCCTGGCCTGGCTCCTCAGGCACCACGCATCACCCTCTTCCTCGAAGGACTGACCAGCAGCATCGTCCAGCCCCTCTCAGCCCCTCTTGCCCCACAGAGTGCTCAGCCACACGCACCCATTTCACAGATGGGGCAAGCGGAGAACTGGCCCCAGGCCACCCCCTGAGGGGACTGAGGGACCCACGAGGACAGGCTGAGCAGCCCCATCCCACTGCCAGCATTGTGCATGCCTCCCCCGCTGTGGGGGTCCCCACGGGGCCCCACCGTGTGTCCAGGCCAGACTTGCTTTTGGGGAGGCCCCATTTGGAGGCACCCTCGGCTCCCCCAGCACCCAGGGCGGTGCCAAACGGGGAGGTACCGGTGTCCGAGCAGCACCCACAGGCACTGGGCGGCCATGCCAACCTCCAGCAGTGGCGGGTTTTTAAACAGCATCGATCTTCCTACGCAAATAAAGCTTTCTGGGATTTTCAGTGGTGCGTGCTGGGGATTTTTGTCTCTGCCGAGAACACTGCAGCCAGCTCCCACTCACAGTGTGGGGAGGGGACAAGGGCACAACCGCCCTGTGGGGACAGGAGCCCTGACCCACCATTATACCCAGATTATCATTACCTCTCCACGGGTGATTTTTCTCACATAATTGATGACTGTCACACTTAACTCCCACGTGGAAGATGCCAGGAGGGCTGGGCAGGAGCCCCCTGCAAACCCTCAGCCCCAAACCTCATCACTCTCTCTCCCCACCCAGCTCTGTGAGGTGCTCCCCACAGTCACCCCAGCCCCTTTCCACCCACCCAGGCTTGGCCAGGGGACAGGACCCAAGATGAGGCGGAGGTGGGGCCGGGGGGGTTCCAGCTCTGCGGTGGAGCTCAGACACCCGAGCATGTGCAGCACCCCGAGTGCAAACCTCCCTGCGTGGCCCCTCGGCCCCGTCACTCTGGCTCGCTGGGCAGGCGCCAACCTTACAGAGCTGCCAGCTGTCCTGGGGGGCTTACGCCAGCCCTGCAGTGCCACCCGGGGCCGGGGCTTTTGTCCCCAGCTGGTGCAGGGGCGGGCAGAGCCTGCAGCTGAGGGCTGAGCGCCCAAGCAAACATCAATCTCCCTCTGTGCTCCCGGCCAAGTTTCACAGACCAGCTCTGTTGGTACCTCGCAGCCCCATCGCCCGCCCGGCCCCACCGAGGGCCTTCTGAGGCAGGGAGGAGAGAAAGCAAGCTGCACCCACGCCGGTTTGGTGCTGGGGTTGTTCTTTAGACGGGACAAATGAAGCTTCCCCAGGGTCTTGCTGCTGTCCCCACCCCAAACCGAGAGAGCACACAGCCAAGGCGAGAGCTGTGAGGTATTTCACACCAGTACGGTGTGGCCGCTTCCTTCACTCCCTGCTCTGGAGTCAGGACATCAGGTCTGGGCACTCAGTGTCTGTTTGGAGACAAACACTGCGGTCAGCCCTGAGCCATTCAGCTCCAGGAACCAGCGCATCCCAAAAAAAATGAAAAATGTGAAAACGCAACACATCCCCCTGCAAGCCAAAGCCCCCAGGTCCCACGGGCTGCTCACAGCAAGATGGGCAGCTCATTTCTGGCATCGCACTTGCAAGGGTGTAAGGGGAGCACTCCCCCATGGCCCTGCAGGTACTTGTGGTTCTGGTGTCCCTGGGGGCAGTTTCAGGGTCGGGAGCAGCACTCAGGCCCTGCCCCTGGCCCTCCCAGCAGCCCAGTTCAAACTGGGAGTCACTGGGACATCGTCATAGCTGCAGGGCTGCCACTACCCTCCAGCACAAAGCTCCAGTGGGTCCCTCACATCTTGGGGATGGGGGTGCTGAGCCCCATGTCCTCTCACAGCATGGCCAGGGACCAGCCCAGGTGGCTCAGTCCCCCAGCAAAGCTCACAGTCTTTGGATAGAATCAGTTTTTCATTCCCTGTTCAAGGCTGTGCATTGGCGGCGGCATCCCAGCCGCCACAGAAAGCAGCTGTGGGCACAGGACCAACAGCCATGGCCAAGTTAATTGCTGGTTTAAAAGGAAGTTAATGAAGTTAACACCAGGTTAATGAGACTGCCAGACAGTAAAATCAGAATCATCAGCACTGGCAGCTTCCCAACTCCCGCCAGCAGCACGCCCAGGGCCAGGAGCACACACAGGTCGGGGACAGCACAGCCCCTTGCCAGCCCCAAGGGCTCCTTGGGGGCCCGTGTGGGGCCAAGGAAACGTGCCCTTGGCTGGGCACTGCAGTGACATGCCAGCCAGGCCCCTGCCCCACCAACCACAGAGGGCCTGACCCTGCTGGCACTGAGCTCTGCCGCTGTCCCTGGCAGCACCAGGGTGCCAGACCTTCCCTTCTTCCCCCTCTCCCACATCCACAGCCCGGAGCTCGCGCGGGGCAAATCCAACTGCCAGAGGTTCAGCAAAGCATCCTGTGCAGACAAAGCAATGCCTGCAGGACAGCCTGTCCCACACTGATCCCAACTCCAGAGCCAGGGCAGTGCAGTGCCACAGGAACAGGTGACAGCCCTGCTGGGGCTCTGAGCAACCTTTGCGCGTTGCCTGAGCACAGAGTTCTTTTAAAGAAAATATCAAGCTCTAAAAGTCAGCCAGGCAGTCCTGAGCGGGCCAGGGCTGCCCCTTACAAGTGGGAAAATGGACACAAGAGGAAAGCACCAGGAGCTGGACTGGCAGCGTGCCCTGCTGGGATTGGCCATGCCACGGGAACAGGGCCCTCACACGACCACAGCCCTGTGGGAACAGGAACCTTCCGGCACAGGGAAGGTCCGGGTGCGGGGTGCTCTGGCAGTGTGGCTGTGCCAGCACCCCCAGCCCTCAGCACAGCCCTGCCAGTGCTGTCCCCCCAACAGAGCAGTCCCAGTGCACCCCCTGCCACCTAAGCTGTGGCATCACACCGCAGCCTGTCACCTCCACCTGCTCAGAGAGGCTGCACCAGGGCCCTGCCAAACCCCACGCCACCACGGCCACATCCACCCCCCAGCATGGCTTTGGGAGCAGCCTGCACCACTCTGGGGACACCAGCCAGCACATGCAGCCCACAGGGCACCCCACAGCTCCCATCCCAAGGGGTGTGGGTGTGCCAGGTATTCTTGGGGGCAGGCAGGACACCCGGGAAGCAACAGTGAGGGAGTGCTGGAACATAGAGACAAGCAGGGATCAGCCCTGCAGCACTCCCAAATGATGGGAATGGGGGATAACTGCCCAGCTCTGGGCTGTCATTTTGCACAAGAGAGAACAAAGCCATGAGGTTTTCCACCCTCCAGAGCGTCTTGTTTTGTCCGACTTTGAGAAATCTCTGCGCTTCAAGGGACAGGGGGAGGACGCCGGCACTGAAACAAGGAGTGATTATCAGCCCACGGGCTCTGAAGAGCTTTTGTTCCCTGGAAGTGCCAGAGCAGGGATCGGAGGACACCTAGCGAGATGCCTCGATGGCACCCAGAGCCCTGTGCCTTGGTGGCCACAGCCCTGCCGTGGTTCCATCCTGCCCCCCTCCTCCTGCTGTGGTGGGGCCCACGACAAGAGCTCCAGTGGGGCTGCAGGGCTGGTCCGGCCCTGGGGGAGAGGCACAGGGGAGAATTGGCTCCTCGCACCCCATTTCCCACTGCTGCCTTGGCAGTGGGAGCCTCCGAGTCTCCTCGACGGGCCACACATGCTACCAATGCTGACACCCCCAGCAGTGCTCACGGCTGTGTGACTCCTGCAAAAGCAGGGATTAAATCCAGGGCTCACCTCAGAGATGCTGACTGGCACGCAGGTGCCCTTCACAGCTCTCCAGGTCCTGCTGACACCAGCAGTGCCCATTCCCAGAGGTTCTCATCTCAGCTGCCAGTCAGATGTAACTAGTGCAAACTAGATGCCCAGTGACCATGACTTATTCTCGTGGCTGAACTTGTTGAAGAGAGACCAGAATCTTTGAGTGCAACGATCTGGATGGGCCCAAGCACCCCAAGCAGAGACAGGCTGGATCCAGCACCACAGGGTCCACACACGCAGGCAGAGAGGCAGCAAACAGCCCGGCCATACTCCACACTCTGGATCAGGCTGGTTCTGATAGAAGAGCACAGGGGAGAGGTGCTCAGGAGGAAGGCTCATTCAGGAGCTCATCACAGAGTTTTTGAGGCAGGGCTGAAAGCCCAGAGCTAAAACCAAGTCCTGAGCCCATGGGGTACGTTTCCCCCTTCCCCAGGACCATGTGCTGGCACACAGAGCACACACAGACCCACACCTGCACTCCCAGCACCCCCAGCCCCTCAGGCAGCTCCGGCACTGCTGAGCACACAGGATCATTAAGGTTGGATCTGAGATCGAGTCTAACTTATCACCACCTTGCCAACTACACCATGGCACTGAGTGTCATGTCCAGTCTTTCCTTGAACACCTCCAGGGACGGTGACTCCACTTTGCTGGGCAGCTCATTCTGATGTCTAATCACCCTTTCTGTGAAGAAATTACTCCCCATATCCAACCTAAACCTCCCTTGGTGCAGCTTATGTCCTCTGATCCTGTCCCTCGTTCCCTGGGAGCAGAGCCTGACCCCCACCCGCCTGCACCCTCCTGTCAGAGTTGTAGAGAGTGATAAGGACACCCCTGAGCCTCCTTTCCTCCAGGCTGAGCCCCCCCACCTCACTCGGCCTCTCCTCATGGGACTTGTGCTCCAGACCCTTCCCCAGCTTTATCACCTCAGTAGCTCAATGTCCTTCCCGAACTGAGGGGCCCAGAGCTGATCACGGCACTCGAGGTGTGGCCTCAGCAGCGCCCAGCACAGGGGGACAATCACTGCCCTGGTCGTGCTGGCCACACTACTGCTGTACCGGCCATGTGCCACTGGTCTCTCGGCCAGCTGGGCACGCTGCTGGCGGGCACACGGACGGTGCCGCCCCGGGCGCGGCTCCTCCGGCACCTCCCGGCAGCGCCAGCACCGCCCGACCCGGCCGCCATGGACCCCTCCGCCTCAGTCACGTGACAGCGCCCCACGTGACTCCCGGGAGGGGGCGGGCCTATCTGCTCCTCGCTGCCCGGGATTGGCGGCGAGGGCGAGGGGTGCAGCGAGGCGATTGGCTGCGCGGACAGCCCCGCCCTCAGCCCCCGAGGACTGGGCGTCCGGGCTGTCAATCACGCGGCGGTCCCGCGGCGCGGCGGGGCGATGGCGGCGCGGCGGGCGCTGCGCTGGGTTGTGGCGGCGGCGGCGCTGGCGCTGGACAACGGCCTGGCGCGCACACCGCCCATGGGCTGGCTGCACTGGGAGCGCTTCCTCTGCGGCACCGACTGCGCCGCCGACCCGCGCCGCTGCGTCAGGTACCGCCGCAGGGCACGGGTATCCGGGGAGCCCAGGGCAGCGCAGGTACCGGCCAGCCGGCCCGCTGCTCTGGCACCCGCTGTGCCTTCCCCGCGCCAGGCCGGAGGGCCAGGCTCCCCTCCCCGCGCTCCCCCGTGTGCCTCCTGCCCGCCCAGCCCCGCGGCTGTGCCGGTGGTAGACATCAGACGTTCTCCGCTTTCTTTCCCGGTCGTGCGCCCTGCCCGTGCCCAGCGAGCAGCTGTTTATGGAGATGGCTGACAGGATGGCTGCCGAGGGCTGGAGGGACGCCGGCTACGAGTTCATCTGCATTGACGACTGCTGGATGGCCCCGACGCGAGACAAGCTGGGCAGGCTCCAGGCGGACCCAAAACGATTCCCTGGTGGGATCCGCAAGCTGGCCGACTACGTGAGTGCCACCGTGGCACGGTGGTGACCCAGCCTGGGAGCAGGGGAAGGCAGGGACGGCCGGGTGGGTATGGCTGCATCACTGCTGAGATAAGGCCCTGCCTGCCACAGTGGGGTTTTGCTTCCCTTGCTGCCCCAAATCCTCTTCCTCCTGCCCTGTGGCTGCCCCATCCCAGGGTCTGTTTCTGTCTGCACGCACAGGTGCACTCCAAGGGTCTGAAGCTGGGAATCTACAGCGATGTTGGGAACAAGACGTGTGCTGGCTTCCCTGGCAGCTACGACCACTATGACCTGGACGCCCAAACATTTGCTTCTTGGGGTGTGGACCTGCTCAAGTTTGATGGCTGCAACTCTGACTCACTGGAGCTGCTGGCAGAAGGTAGGCATGGGCTCAAGGCAGCTATTCCCTTGGGTGGGAATATTCTGCAGGCAGCAGCAGTTCTAGGCCCAGCATAAGGCTCCAGGGACTTGCTTTTCCGTGAGCATACTCATTTAAGGGACTTGCTTACAAAAGCAAATCTGAGAATCTGTTCCCAAGCCCAAGGTGCTGAGTGTTGCTGGGTTAAGTGTTTCTACCTGCTCAGCCTCTGGGAGCTCTCTTTCAAGCAGAGCTTGGAAAAGGAGCTTTCTCACCCCAGAGCCCAGATCACACGGAGCACAGACACATCAGCTGTGTGCTCTGGGGGCTGGCTGTGCAGGCTGCTACCTCAGCTTTTAACTCAGCACGGGCTTTGCCCTTCTGCAGTGCCTGTACTGGAGAGCCCAGAGCATTTCACACACTTAACCCTTAATCCCTGTGGTGGGGCCTTGTCAACTTGCATCTGCCTGAAGCTAGAACAGCTTGTGTCAGCCACGAAAGGAGCAGTTAGGAGGGCTTTTAACAGATAAAAATGAAGGGAATTACGGCATAAAAATCCTACTGGGGTTTTCCTTTTAAAGCACACCAGCGTAAATACCACTTCCGAAGTTATTTGCACAAAGGCTGGCAAGCCAGCAGCTGAAAGCTCAGCAGCTCCCTGTGCTGAAGGGACTTGGCTACAGACTCTTGTGAAGCACAGGCAAATCCCAGTGCCACAGGAGTAGATTTGTGGGAAGAGCACTTTAACTTGGAAAGCTTTTCTCTCTTGACTGGGCTCTCTGGCTGCTGGCACAGTCAGCAGCACCACGTTTGGAGTCCTGCACGAAGTCCTGTCTCTGCCTGGCATGGAGAACCTGCCCAAGTGACAATCCCATCGAAGCCAGATGGTGGGGCATATGCCAACTGCCACAGACAGGAGCACAGCTCAGCACCCTGAGTGACAGCTGAGCTGAGAGCTCCTGCTGGATCATATGTGTAACCCAGATACAATCCAGTTGTACTGAAGCAGTTCCAGAGGAGAGAGCAGACTTTTCATTCCCTCTCTGCCAATTGGAAGGGACTTAACAGGGCTGTCTGGGGACAAGGACAGGAAAAACCAGAGCTTTTGCATTCCTGCCCAGTCCATATGGCACAAGTGCCTCAGGAGAACATACTCCTACATCACCCAGCAAAGCTGCACTGCTTGATAGATACTGACTTGTGTTTCTTGGGTATCTAGAGGAAAAATGCCATACAGGAAGGCTTTAAACCTCTTCCCCTGGCTGTGTGTACAAAGGGATCAGCAGTCTTGGAGCGACAGCCTGCCCAAGCAAAGCTCCTGTCCTTGGGAGGCAGGTGACCAGCTGCAGACTTGAAGTTCCCCTGTCCTCGCTGTGGTATCTCAACCACAAAAACGTGTTCAATCTCAATTTTGCAAGAGTTGAACTGAAACCTAAACCTGTGACATTGGATTAGTTCTGCTGTGTGACCAAGGAGATTGTGTAACTTCTCTGTCCTCTTCCTTCAGGATACAGGCGCATGTCTCTGGCCCTGAACAAGACTGGAAGGAGCATTGTGTACTCCTGTGAGTGGCCTTTCTACCTGAGGCCTGTGCAGCAGGTAAGAAGCGCCTCTCAAGGTTTATCCTGGGACTCGAGTGGGAAGAAGAGAAAAACGTTAAGATTGCAAAAGAGCATCCTGAGAAACTTGCTGCTCTGTTCTGACAGAGAACAAGGCTGTAAAATGGAGGAAAAGAACTTTCTTCCAGAGCCTTGAAGCATACCTGAGTCATTGCTCTGCTGAAGCAGATTCAATAGGATCCTGCAGCATGAAGGCACAGCCCAGATGGAGCGTGCCTAAAAAACCACAGCATCCATCTGCTTCCTATCTCCAAGGAGCCAAGCAGCAAACCATTGGCAATGCAGACACACAGCCTAGCAGATAGCTCAGTGTTACTCCTCCTGGACACAGAGTGCTGCAGAGTCGGCCTTACAGTCACCTCTGGGGACCACGAGAGAGGCTTTGTGACATTCTCCACATTGTTCAGATAAGATTTCAGCCAGGGTCTGTGACTGACACATTGCCCTCCACCCACAGCTGGTATCCCCTGTGCCACCGTGACAGGATGGTGCCATTCCCTCCCACTGGAATTAAATGTATTACTCACCAAAGGGTGTAAACCCAAGAAACAGCAATAATTACTGGGATGTTACAGTTCAATCCCACTAGCCTTGTCACACCTTCAGTAAAATTGTGAAGGAATTTTCTAACAAAACTGGTGGTCACAAGTGGTCTCCCAAGGGGAGCAATAGTGTTGTCTAGAACATGTCAGAGTGGAGTTACTGGGCACGGAGCATTCAAGGGAATCAACATGCACTAGATCATCCAGACAGCTGGTGATGGACAGTGTGATCCTGGTTCTCCCCCAAGCTACCCTTGGTCCAGTCTAGCCTTGTTTACACTCTTGTTGTACAGCCAGGTGCTCTGGCTAATCACACTCATTGTTCTGGCAGCCCAATTACACAGAGATCAAACAGTACTGCAATCACTGGAGGAATTTCTATGATGTCTATGACTCCTGGAGCAGCATCAAGAGTATCTTAGACTGGACAGCACTTCACCAGGACAGCATTGTGAAGATAGCTGGGCCAGGAGGCTGGAATGATCCTGACATGGCAAGTACAGCAACACCCACCCCACTTGAAGCGTCAGCAAAAAAACCTTCCCTCAGCTGCAGGCTAAGAATGGGAAGGGAGAGAACTGGGGGAGAAACATTGAGGGGAAGGGCGCTGATGGGACCCTAGGATCAGGATCTTGATGAGAGGGTCCAGGGTGGAAGGGGAAAGAGAACTGCAGCTATGGATAGTAGCAAAGAAGCACCACCTTTGTGTCATGCAGCCTCCACAAGCAGTACCAGTTCAGAACGCAGGTGTGGCACTGGGGGACAATCTCCGAAGTGCTGATGTCCCACCAGAGCAAAAACCCCTGGGTGCCAGCATTGCAAGGATCTGAATCCAAAAGCATTCTTCAACACTGCCTAGCCACTTAGAGAGCTCTCTTCACTTCCACCAGGGACTTATCCTAAACTACCACACAATCAGGCTTTGTTTTTCCCAACAAGCTGGTCGTGCTCCTGGCACTCAGCTTATCTAGCCAGGCTCCAGAGGTCCCACCCTGTGATTTCCTGGTACTGATGGCCCAGTTTCTCCTCAGCAGGCAGCGTTACCAGGCGCTTTTTGTTTGCTTGTCACAGCTAGTGATTGGAAACTTTGGGCTGAGCTGGGACCAGTCGGTGACTCAGATGGCCATGTGGGCCATTATGGCAGCGCCCCTGTTCATGTCCAACGACCTGAGGCACATCAGTCCTGAGGCCAAGTGTCTGCTCCAGAACAAAGAGGTGATCGCCATCAACCAGGATCCGCTGGGCAAGCAGGGATACCAGCTTGTCAAGGTACAGCAGGAGAGGGATGGGGATGCAGTGTGGGGCACAGGAGGGATGGAGAGGTGGCTCAAGGTTTGGGAACAGGAGCCCAGTGAGCCCGTTTGTTCCTGAAGTCTGCTGGAACAGACAGGCGTGAAGACCATCACTTCAGCCTCCCCCAGCCTAAGCCCTGCGTTTGTTTTCTCCTTGGCAGGACAAGAACTTTCAGCTGTGGGAGCGGCCCCTGTCTGGCCGAGCCTACGCTGTGGCGGTGCTGAACCATCAGGAGATTGGGGGACCCCAGAAGTTCACCTTGTCCCTCACCTTCCTCGGCAATGGGCTGGCCTGCAACCCAGCCTGCTCCGTCCGACAGGTGCTGCCAGCCAGCAGGGACTGGGGTGTCTACAGCTGGATCTCCTCCCTGAGCGTGGAAGTGAACCCCACAGGCACCGTGCTGCTCAAAGTCCTGGCACTCTAAGAGGCACAAAGACAATCTTTTCCTCAGCCTTAGGCTCTGTCTGAACTTGTGGCAGGAAACTCCTCTCCTTCTTCCAAGCACGTGCCTTTTTTCTCAGGCATTCATTATTTGAACCTTCAGCCTAATGTGACAAATACCCATCACTCCATCACCAAGAGGTAACAGAGAAAGGGTGAACAGCAGAGCAGTGCCCCTTTCCCTGGCATCTCACCCAGCTCCTCCTCCCCTCCTCCAAGGGGCTGGAAGGGCTCCAGCAGGGCAGCAACTCCTGTTGATGCCCACTGCCACTACCAAGCAAGGAAAGGCAAGGGAAGCACATGCATCTTAGAGCTGTCCTTGAGCATTTCAGGGACAACAGGGAAACACACCCTGGCCACCTTGCTCTCTTTTCCAGACCAGGGCACACAGTCCTAAGAAAAGCTGCTCCTACCCCGCTGAAGAAACCCAACACTTTACTCAGACCATGAACATGTACTTCCATCTTTTGACAACTCAGGGACTGACATGAACCATTGCACTTCTTAGCAACTTTCTTGACAGCTGCTATTATGCCTTAGGAGTCAAGATTTTGAGGGTTTCCCCTCACTCCAGGAATCTCTCACCAGTGGCTGTCACTTCCCTTTAGATGACAGCTCCCTCTCCACCCTTCATGCAGCCACTGGAGTCCCCTTTCTCCATGAATCCTGCCTCCCAGAAATCCCTGAGTGCTTGCTTCCCACTGCTGGCAGCAGCCTTTAGGTTGAATGACATAGGCTCTCCAAGACAGGAGATGGATAATCACTTATGCAACCATCATGTGCAAGTATGTTCTCTTCTGACTACAATACAATCAGGATTTCTTGATTTGTTTCTTCTGTGATTAAGCACTTTGATTAAAATCCCTTTAAAAGGCTAAGCTTTTTCTTACGTGCAGTGTACAGGAGTACAGCATGGTATCTGAAATTAAATCATGGTTTAGAAAACAAGCCAGTTTGAAATTTGTCATGATTACTAGAAACAGCACTCAGTGAAGCTGACATGATACAGCCATTCAGTCCATCCCACAGGCCAAAGCCACCACTGCCTACACAAATCTGAAAATGCCATCACATCAGCCAATATTTAATAAGCAAAAATACAAATTCTCTTACGATTCAGTAACTGAGTGCTCTCAGTCATTATGAAGATGTGAAGAGGCATCTCTCCATCCTCCAGCTCCCATTTCCACTACAGGAAAGCTGCCCTTAAGGGTGAACTCTGCATTGCATTCCCAGCACCTGCTAACAGCAGACTTTTATTCACAGATGGTCCTCTCCAAGGGAAAGCTGTCCTGGAGGCTGTCCCTACCATCTACCACGCTCACTGGTGCCCATTTGAAACTTCAGTGCTGTGCTTGGCCTTTTTCCTTCAAGAAAAATGCTAAGAGGAGCCAAGAGCAGTCGGGCACAGGGGAAGGCAGCTGAGGCCTGTTACACCGTGTGGCAGGAGCAACCATAGGCATGGAGCTGTCCCTCACCTCTCTGAGCTGCCATAGCTAATGGCCCCTGTCTAATTACCTAATTAGGCACCTGCCTAATGGTGCAGGTACCAAACCCAGTGGCTGCTCCGAGGCCTTTGCTCCTTAGGGCAGTAAAGCCGTTTGTAAAAAGGGGCCTACAGCCAAGTGCAAGGGCTGTTCAGGGGAGTTCATAAACGAGCCTGCACCATGTTCATGCAGAGAAGTCACTGGTACCCATTACAAAACACCTCGTGGACACTTTAGTAAAGAGATCCCAGGCATTGGCAGGGATTTTTCAAAAGCCAGGTTAAAAACTGTTCCCTTAAGTGGTTCTGCAAGCAACACCTCCCTGCTGAGCTGATGTACTCACAGCTCGCACCCCAAGAGAAAACACATTAAAAAAAGCAAGGGATCAATCTAATTACTTTAATACGGTCCATAACGATGAGTAGGATGATGCTCAGAACTGGATCACCTGGCCCTGTAAGAAGCAAGAGACAAGAGTGAGTTTATTCACCCCTGAGTATTGCCCCCCTTTCTCAGCCACTCACAGAATACAAACTCACCTTTCTCTTCTTGTCTCCTCCCAGCTCAAAGTGCTTGCACCTCTTAATTGCCAGCATCCTCTTGGACCTGCAGTTGGGCTCCACACACTCCAGCCTCAGCACAATCTTCTTGGTGGTCTTGGCCTGGGAGGAGGAGCAGGGTGTATCAATGAACCACACATCCCCAAGCAGACAAACTTGCTCTCAGGAAGAGCTTGTTCCCTGCACTCGTGAACATTCAGTTTGTTCCCGAAGTGTGAAGAGAGAGAGACTACCAACACAGTTAGGTTCCCTCCACTGAAAACAAGAAGGCATCTTAAGGATCAGTTCAGGACTAAAGTGGATCTGTACCTTCACAAAAAGGGTGCTGGCAAAAGCATCCATTGGGGCAGGGCTGGTCCCTGCAGGGATCAGCCACTCTGGGAAAGTCTGCGCCAGCGAACACAGCAAGAAACTTGCACTTTTACAGCGTGGGAAAACAGACCAGCAGTGCTCCGGAGAAATCCAGCAGAAAAGTGGGCAAAAGAAACACCTGGAAGCAACACGACTGGCACTTTCTGTGGAAGGAGCAGTGACACAACAGGCTCAAAGCAGACCTGTAGCTACTGAGAAGTTGGATGAAACCTGAAAGACTGCAGAGGGAAGAATCCAAAGCTGAGAGGCTGCTGGAGCAGATGGACAGGGTTGTAACCACCAGCTAAAAACCTCAGCCAATCATCCATACAATGCTGACTGGGAAAAAACAGAAATGGGGATTGCAGTGTACAGGTAGAGAGTGCCAGCAATGCAGCTGCTTGGTGTACCCTGCTTGCAGAAGCATTTTCTGTGAGGTCTCTCCACTTCCTGGCACAAAGTCAACTTGAAAACCTGCTGCCTCATTTTTTTCTTCTTGCTGGAAGGCTTCCTGTACATCTCCAGCAGGACACCAGGGCATCCCAGCAACAAGCCAAGCAGCTCGATGAGCGTAACTAAACAATTCACACAAAGTAATAAATCCACCCACTGGGTTTTACTTCCCTGCTGTAAATACCACAAAAAGCGAGGAGCCAGCTCCTTTCCCTTTGCCAAGCCCTTCCCCTTGGGCAAGCAGTGAAGGAAATATTCCTTTCACTGCAAATATCCCTCCCAGAAAGACCCAGCTCCCCTGCAGCAAAGCTGAGAACCTGCTCTGGAAACACAGCCTGAGTCACCCTGCACATGAAGGAGCATCTCCATGAGACAGGACAGCAAGGAGATGAGCTGTGTACCCGATGGGAGCCTACCAGGGAGATGGAGAAGGACTGCTTACAAGAGCATGGAGTGACAGGACAGTGGGAAATGGCTTCACACTGACAGATTGCGAAGAAATTCTTTCCTGGGAGGGTGCTGAGGCCCTGGCACACATTGCCCAGAGAAGCTGCGGCTGCCCCATCCCTGGAAGTGTGCAAGGCCAGGCTGGATGGGCCTTGGAGCAACCTGGAGTAGTGGAAGGTGGCCCGGACCATGGCAGGGGGGTGGAACAAGACGACCTTTAAGGTCCCTTCCAACCCGTGATGTGGAGGGGAAGCCTGCACTGCCAGCACAGAGCTGCCCTAACACAGCCAGAGCAGAGCACCGAGGAATCCTCCCTCAGATGGGCATGTGGGTTGCCAAGGAAGTTTCCTGTCCCAGGAGCAACACTCACTCACCTTTTTACGGAAGATGGGCTTTGTCTGGCCCCCATATCCACTCTGCTTCCGATCATAGCGCCTTTTTCCTGCAGGAAAAAATGGCTCTGGTCAGGCAACAACCTAAGAGATGCTACAAGCACAACTGGCACTTCCTAAATCCCAGCAGAGCTCAGCCTGTCCCTGCACAACCCACCAGAAGCAGTGCCTCCCTCCTCCAGCAGCCTCGTGCTCAGCCCATGGCCATGGCCCTCGTGCTGTCCCCAAAAGTGGAACCTTTCCCTTGCTGTGCAGCCAACAGACACACATGGGACTTGATTTACTCAGAGTTCTGTGCAGAGAGGGGTGCTGCATGGTAAATCCTCAAAGCCAGCACACAAAGGGCCAAAAACACTTATACAGTCCTGTTCAGGTGATATTTGCATAATTAATCCACATCACTACTGGAGGAGCTACCACTGGATTCACCTTCTTTCTCCTCGACTTGAAGGTCCAGCACATTTTAAACTCCCAGCCCATGCTCAGTGGGCAGGGCTCTCCCTCGGGCTGGGCACCCAGAGTTGTGCTTTCACATTGCAGCCAGCGAGGTTCACCCAGAGCACATCTCCTAATTAGTTAAGCATTTCCATATTACAACCATCTGAAACTGGTTTGGGCTGACATGTCCTTAGTGTTTCTCCCTTCGTCTCATTTTTTCAGTTCCCCTTATTACACACCACATCCTTCAAGTCAAGCTGTCCTCCCCAGCCACACAAACATTCCCGACCTACAGCACCCGTGCAGGGCACATGACACCCGGACCGCACGCAGCTCTCCTGGGCCGCGGCCCGGAGCGAGCCCGTCCTCACCCTGCGCGTAGAGCGAGTCCTTCCCCTTCTTGTACTGCGTGACCTTGTGCGGCTGGTGCTTCCCGCACTTCTTGCAGTACGTCCGGCGGGTTTTCGGCACGTTCACCTGGAGGAGCAGAGAAGCCGGTCAGGGCCGCTGCGCATACGCCACATCCTTCTCCGAAGGCCCCGCTCCCGCCCTTCCCCTCCGCTCGGGCCCTGCGCTGCCATCCGGGGATGGGGAAGCCTCCGCTCAGGCCTGGCCGCCCAGCACGCACCCACCGCAGCGGAGGGAGCCCGCTCCGGCGCAGCCCCGGCGCGGATGGCGGCGGATGGAGCCCGGCCCAGCCCCAGCACTCACCATCTTGGCGGCGGCGGCCCGGAGAGGAGGGGCGGCCGGAAGGCGGAAGCGAATGTGAGCTGGGGACCATAGAGAGGAGAGTGCAGGGAGGCCATGGGGCACGGCGCCCCCTGGCGGTGGGAGGAGAGCAGGGCGGCAGCCATGGGAGGGGGGCTGGGTCCGGGCCTGGCGGTGTGACTGGGGTGGGGGCCTGGGGGCTCTGCCGGGCGCGGGTGATGTCCAGGTGCTTGAAAGACAAATTATGTGTCAACAGAGTTGCCTCCTTAAGGTTTAGGGCTTGACATTTTGATCTCAGACCCGGGCAGAAGTTAACAAGGCTTGGGAAGAAGGATGTACACGCTGATAGCGGGCACAGAGAATGCAGAATTTAGGACCACAAGAAGAGTTGGCAGAACTCTCAAGACAAGGACGTAACTAGCAAAGCTAACTCAGCACGTGTGCTGAATCAGCTCTGAGTGGATAAGAGAGATTCCAGCATGGGGAGATCACAACACCAACTCACGGACCAGCGACCCAAGAAACCCTCTGACCCAAACGCAGAGAAAGACTGAACATGTGGATTAATCAACATAAGAAGCGAGGGAATCATTTAACACTACAAGATGGAATTTTAATGAATGATGTAACCTGTAGCCAACGAACATTAATGTTTTCATTCGCTAAAATGTATCAACAGGTAAAAGTTTTGATAGTCGCTCTGCTGGCTTCGTGACTTTGCCAAGATCTCTTTCTGCACAGAACTGTAAATAAAGCAAATACCTCTGTTCTGTGTGGGGATCAGCCCCACGCACATCGGGTGAAAGAATCTGTTTTGAGACAACATAGGGATGGTCAGCCACCTCAGCCGACACCTGGCACTGCCCACAGCCCGGGCCAGGCTCTGGCCACGGCCGGTGGCCTGGTGACCCCACAGCAATGGCCCAGCTGTGTGCAGGAGGAAACACAAATGCTGCCTTTGAGTCAGAAACCTAAAAAAGGGGAACCGAAAGGGTGGGGTTGGCCGGCCCCGTCCTTCCTCCCTGCGCACCCTGCCGTCTCTCCCCGTCCCTGCTGCCACAGCCACCCCAACCCACCGGGGTGGGCGCGGGCAGCGGCGTGGCGGGACCCCGGCTGGACCCCGGCTGGACCCCGGCTGGCCGGAGCGGCGGCGGGAGGGCTCCGTGAGTATGGAGCCCCGGGAGCCATGGCACGGGGCAGCACCGGGCTGTGGGGTCCTGGGTGCCGGCGGGGCCCCGCTGATGTGGCTGCGGGACAGACGGGGTGGCGGGAGGCTCCATGTGGCCTGTGCTGGTGGCCTCACAGCTCTGCTGGGCTCCTCGGGGGCAGGAGAGCCGTGCTGGGCACAGGACACATGGTGCGGGTGAGCCGAGCTGGGAGGGCTCTGCCTCGTCCCACAGCCTGGCCAGTTCCGAGCAGGTGGCATCTGACCCCGGTCACCTGGCCATGGGGCCATGGGGTGCAGCAGGGCAGAGAGGGGGGCTGGGGCTGCCAGGAGCCGCAGGCTGCGCTGGAGAAGGGAATCACAGTGGTGGGTGGGTGCCGGGGACCCCAGGGGTGCCCAAGAGCAGGGGTTGGGGTTCTGACAGTGTCTTTGGCCGTTCCTCTACCTGTGCTTTTTGCAGTGGGCGCTGCTGGGGTGCAGCTCGGGGTTTGCTCACGAGTCTCTCCCATGCAGGAGGCTTCCTCCTCTGTCCCTCCCACCCATCATTTTTGACACCCTCTGGGCTCAACCTGAAACACGGGGGCTGTGAAGTTTGTCACTCACAGACACCCTGTCACCCTTCCCTCTGGTCCCTGCCAGCCCCACACCAGCCAGCAGTGGCTCAGCTCCTCGGCAGGAATCAGGCAGCGGCCAGAGCTGGCCGGTGGAGGAGGGATGACCCTGGGACCATGGTGGGACACAGTGTCCGGTGGCATGAGGCCAGCACGAGGCACCAGGCCTAGTGGTGGTCTCAGAGCACGCTGGGCCGAGGTGTGAGCGTGGCAGGAAGTCACACTAGCTGGAGGGGGGGGACACAGGACACGCTTCCACCCACCCGCTCGTCACTCTGCTGTCACAGCACGGCAGTGGTGGCCGTGGGGGTGAGCCCCGTGGGGCACCCACCACGCCAAGGACGGGCAGGGACGGAGCGGGTCTGGTGGCAGTGCTGGGGGACAGGGAGGCTGTGCCGTGATGGGGCACAGCAGCCCTCTGAGACACTCACTGTCCTTTCCCCTCTGGCAGTCCCATCCAGAGGACACGGTGAGGACGTGTCCCACCTGCCTGGCACTGCTGGCCATGACCCCGCTGCTGTGACTCCAGGTAAAGCTCCAGGCAGCCGGCACTGCAGCTGGGATGGGCTGGAGCCCAGGGCCGCTCTGCTCAGCCCCTGTGTCTGTGCCAGGGAGGGCAGTGGGAGCCCTCCTGCTCTTGGGATGCAGCACCAGCAGCCACACTTTCTAAGCAGGGAAAATGAGGCACAGGGCTACAGGGTGGTCCCGGGGTCACTCTGGGCTCATCTACCACCCTGCCAGCAGCCTGGGGGTCAGGGGCCACACAAGCCACCTGCAGGGACCCCTCCTGAGGCCTCCATCAGCCCAACTCAGGCTGCTGTTCTTTCCAAAAGACTCTGATGACTAATTTTTTTAAGTTGGGGGTTTTTGACCACCCAAACAAGCTGGAAAGGTCTGAGCCGTAAGGGCCACAAGGAGAGAAGAGGGAAGCCTGGGAAAGGGGAATCCTGCTTGTCCCCAGCCTCTCTGGGGACAGTGGGGCAGGGTCAGTACGGCAGGGTCTGCGCTGGGAGGGTCTGGGCATTGCCAGCAGATGGAAGGACACCTCTGCTCCTGTCCCCAGGCTGGGGAATGCCCTGGAGAGAGGCACAGTGTGTGGGACTAGGTCCTGGCATCTTTGTTCCCCACCTGGCCCTGTTGTGAGTGAGCCAATGCCCATCTCCTGTGTGGGAAGAGTTGCTGGAATATTCGGCTGGGGAATGGGGGGCTGAACCCCTGTCTCCGGCCCACCTCTGAGCCTCCCCCTGAGGACACGGGCTGTGGGGAGCAGGGGAGAAAAACAGCTTCTCCCAGGTTGCTTTCCAAAGCTGTGCTTAGAGGAGGAAAAAAGGGAACAAGGTGTGGGTGAAGGGGAAGCAAGGACTGTAGGTGGTCAGGCAGGAGACACGGGGCCAGGCTCCAGAGGATCACAGCTCAGCAGTGGCTCCACACAGCTCTCTCATCAGCTCCCCAGACTGCAGTCAGGTGCTGGTCACAGCCCACAGCTCCAGCCACGTGGCTCTGGGGGCTGCTGGACCCACCTGGGGGTCACAGTTCCTGGGTACAGCACGGAGGGATGGGGTGAGATGCACAGACTACTCCAAGAGATGGGCCAGGGCAGTTTCCAGCCCCTAAAGGCTGGGCAGCAGTGGGATGCAGGGCTCTCATGTGAGCCCTTTCCTGCCCTGCCCTTCCCCGCAGAGGCCCAGGAGAGCTTCGCTGAGGGCTGGGGGAGGATTTAACCCCTCTGGCCGCTGGCTGGAGGCAGCCCTTCAAGCCTGGCCGCTGACAAGTGCTGCTCACAGGGGAGGAAGTGGGGTTGAGCTTCGTCCCTGCACTCCCGCAGGCTCCATGGACACACAGGGCAAGGATGACTTTGGGGCTACTCCGAGCTCCCGGCAGCACGGCACTGTGACTTCTCAGGGCCGGGACCTACCCACGGCTTTTTAGGGGCTGGCCTCCCGTGGCCACCCCTTGCACGCTGCCAAGTCAGCACGTCCCCAGCACGAAGTGGCTGCGGTGGGGCAGGAGGAAACAGCCCACACAGGCTCACACGCAGAGAGCTGGAGGGGAGGAGCGCCTGCGGGGTGTCACAGCTGGCTCCCCGCTCCTCCCTGGGCCTCCAAGCTTCTCCCCGTCTCCCTCTCTCTCCAGCTCTCTGTCCATCTGAATATCCCAGGGGCCTCTTCAGCAGGAGTAGGAGCCATCCAAGTGGTGGCTCGGGCTGCAGCCTGGTGTGGGAGAGGGGCCGGGAGAGGTCACGTTGCAAACAACCCACGCTGACCTGCCCACACACCTCTGCGGCCGCTTCCCCCCGCCGTGGGGGTCCCAGCACCCCCTGCCTGCCCTTGGGGCAAGGGGGAGAGCGCACCTGAGCGAGGTCCAGCAGGTTTTGGGCTGAGCAAGCGCCGTGTCGGCGTTGTCTTGCCCACAGCGACCCGGTGAGCACAGCGTGGAGGCGGCCAGGGGGTTGACATGGCCAGTGTCATCCTGGAGAGCATCTTCCTGAAGCGCTCGCAGCAGAAGAAGAAAACATCTCCCCTCAACTTCAAGAAGCGCCTGTTCCTGCTGACGGAGAGCAAGCTGTCCTACTACGAGTACGACTTTGAGCGGGGGGTGAGTCTGCAGCCGCAGGGGCCGCGCCGTGCCAGTGCCCGGGGCTCACCAGCTGTCTGTCCCTTGCCAGCACGTAGCCCAAGGGGTGGTTGCACAGGGACAGGGGTTGGTTTGAGTCTCTCCAGGTCTCCTCTTGGTGACCGTTTGAACCAAGACTGTCTCTTGCAGCGCCGGGGCAGTAAGAAGGGCTCCGTGGACATTGAGAAGATCACCTGTGTGGAGACAGTGGCACCTGAAAACAACCCTCCCCCTGAGCGACAGGTCCCGGTGAGGAGGGTCCCAGGGTCCCTGCATCTGTCCCCTTGTCCCCTCGCTGGGGGAGTAGGGACAGTCCCTGGGGTGGTGGCAGTGGGGGACAGCCCTGCTTGGCATGGGGGGCTCTGTCCTTACCATACCAGGGCTCCAGCTTTATGCAGAGCAGGGGGATGCCAAAAGCCCTGGGCCTGCTCCAGGGCAGGTGCCAGCAGCTGAGCAACAGGATGCCAGCATCCATCTCCGCCTCTCTCTTCCAGAGGAAAGGGGAGGATTACAACAACATGGAGCAGATCTCCATCATCGAACGGTTCCCCTACCCCTTCCAGGTGAGTCTCCACTGCGCCCTCTTTGCTGGTCCGCTCTGCCTGCTGGCAGGTCCTGAAGGGAGAACCCCACAGGGGCCTGGGGTCAAACATGGCATCACTGCCCCGGTGCCCGGTGTCACTCAGCTGCTTGGGGACACTCTGCTGCTGTCCACACTGCATGGGGCAGCCAGGTGAGCCTCTTTGAGCCCCGAGGCAGCTCTGTTTAAGATGGAAACCTGCTTCTGAGCTCTGCCCTGCCCCTTTCAGTCCCCTGACTGATGCTGGAGGGGTGCTGGCTGCTCACTCAGCCCCCAGCCCAGCTGCCTGCCCTGCTGGCACCCAGTGCACCCCTAGCACACCGAAAGTCAGAGAAGGAAGTGGAAAGTCTCGCGGGAGGGGGCTTATTTTTAACCTCTTTGTCACGGTCCCGCGAGCACCGTGCGGGGCCAGCAGACACCAGCACGGCTTGCTCGGGGTGGCCACAAGGCTCGGCTCCCCCCGTGCCTGCCATGAGAGCCCTGCCCACGGTGCTGAGGTGCCTGGTCCTGCAGGTGGTCTATGACGAGGGGCCCCTCTACATCTTCTCCCCGACGGAGGAGTTGCGCAAGCGCTGGATCCATCAGCTCAAGAGCGGTGAGTGCGGGGGCTCTGCAGCTCCCCTGGGAAGCCAACACGGCCACTCAGCTGTGCCTGTGCCTGGCCCAGCGTGCCAGGCTCCCAGGGGCTCGCTGGCTCATGGTTACGTATCCCACGTCCGAGGAAGAGCGAGCTGCTCCTGCCCGGGGCAGGTGGACACTGTCACCCTCTGCGGCACCACAGCTACCTCGGCTGAGGCTCCTTGCCCTCTCCCAAACCTGCTCCAAAGTGGCTCAAGCAGGCTCAGAAATTGTCGAGGGCGAGAGGAAATAGCAGATGTGGCCGTACAGCTGTGCTGCCTTGGCATGTGAGGGTCGAGTGCCCAGTGCTTTAGGACACATGGACAACAAGCCTGCTGGGAGCCAGGGAGCATCTTTCCCAAACCACCCCGAGCCTTGCTCGATGGTGCTGAGCTGATGCTCAGCTGTGTGGCTGCTCCCTCCTCGAGCTGGGATGGTGTTGCAGCAGCACTGTGCCAGGCGGCTCGGACCACCCAAAATCTGCTGGAGCCGCCTGTACGTGCCTCCTGTGTGCACGTGTGTGTGTCTTGCTGTGGCTTTGTGCTGGCAGGGTGAGATTAGCTGCTCGAGTTGACACGGGGAAGTTGGCTCGAGCGAGGCGGAAGAGGGGCAGGCTGATAACGGGGAAGTCGGTTATCTCACGAGAGCCCTGCTGCTGTGCCCCGACAGGCAGCCAGTCCTCTCCCCACTTCCCTGCTGAGGGAGGAGGGTGGCTGTGGCAGCTCAAGCCAGTGTCGAATCCACAGGGAAAGGAGAGAAAATGCTGGCTTTTTGCTCCCAGGATGTCCTCCTCTTACTCCACTAGAGAAAGGGCTCTCTACACTCCGTGCAGCTGCTGTGGGCCAGCCCCAGGCTGGGGCAGTGTTTAGGCACATCCAGTTGTCCCTCTAGCCTGGGGAGAAGTATGAGGAAGCTGGTCAGCCTGCCTGGCGAGGGAATATTCTCCCTGCAAGAGAAGTCTCTGAGCGGGCACAGGGTGGTGGCAGTGTCCTCCTCTCCCCATGGAAAAGCTGGGCACAGCACCGGCCTCCTTCCCCACTGGCCTCCCTCCCCACTCCTGAAAAAAAAAAAGGGCTCGAAAGAGCTGTGAACCATGGGCCAGAGTAATCTGGGGGTTACTGGATATTTTGGCTGGCAGGAGAGCCAGGTCCTTCTGTGACTGTCTCCATGCTCGTGTCCCTTTGCAGAGCTGCTCAAGAGCTTAGATCAGGTCTGAGAGCCAAGCCTGGCCCTTCGCTGTGGCACAGGGATTGCACAGCCACAGCACTGAAACAAGAGCGGTGAGCTGAGGGAAACCTGAACATCAGGGCACAGGGGACAGTAGCGCAGCTGAGAGGAAATGATTTAATGCAGGTGGTCACCTGCGTTCAGGGAGCAGAGAGCTCTTGCAGCAGGCTGGGGACGCAGCCCTGGGTCACTCACATCTTCCCTCCTCTGCCACAGTGATTCGGTACAACAGCGACCTGGTCCAGAAGTACCACCCCTGCTTCTGGATCGATGGCCAGTACCTGTGCTGCTCCCAGACGGCCAAGAACGCCATGGGCTGCCAGATTCTGGAGAGCAGGAATGGCAGTAAGACACCAGGCACCCTCCCACTGCCTCGCCCCCTTGCCCTGGGGACCACCGCAGCACAGAGCCAGGGGTCTTTGCTCACCTTAGTTCCTCCTCTGTTCTGAAGGTTTAAAAGTCGGGCGGTCGCATCGCAAGACAAAGAAGCCCCTTCCCCCAACTCCTGAGGAGGACCAGGTAAAAGCCAACGTCAGGGCTTGCTCCGAGGTGCTGGAGAAAAGGTCTGCCTGGAAAAAGCCAACATATTCAATGGCTGTTCAGAGATGTACAGGCCAGGACTCTGCTCTGGGGAGGGATGTCAAGATGGTGACCTAAGGGAGAAGGAGCTTGAAGCAGGGGATGGAGCCCAAAGGCCTATAGGAAAGTCAAATGATCTCAACCCTAAAGTTTCCGAGGGCAGCTGAGAGATTAAAGCCCTAATGTAGGCTGGAGGAGTCACAGGTTGAGCCAAAAGGTAAAGAGAAAACACTTATCTTTTGTGGAGATGGGGAAAAATGTTTTGATAAGAAGTCCAGGGAGAGGAAATTGGTGTTCCGGTAGAGATAGATGTGGGAGCTGAGACAAGCACTGCGCTGACCTTGCCTGAGACCACTGCCCTGCCAGGCCTGGGAAGGGTCTCACGTGGTGTGTGTGCAAGCCTGACCATGTCCCACGCTCTCCCTCTCCCCGTGGGAAGATGGTGATGAAGCCTCTGCCTCCCGAGCCAGCCCCCAGCACAGCAGGGGAGATGAAGAAGGTGGTGGCCCTCTACAACTACGAGCCGATGAACGCGCAGGACCTGCAGCTGCAGAAGGGCGAAGAGTACTTCATCCTGGAGGAGAGCCACCTGCCCTGGTGGAAAGCCCTTGACAAGAACGGGTGAGAGCTCCCACTGCCCGTGGCCGTGGCTCTGCAGTGCTGCCCTGCCCTGCTGCTCGGGCACCGCTGGGCAGACACACCCCTCTGGCACCCCGAGGGTGACACCAGGCTGCTGCCTGCCCACCTGTGGGCTGCCCTGGTGAGGAGGGGGAGGAGGCTGAAACAGGCTGTGGTGTCAGCCCTCCCCAGATGGGTTTGCACCAAAGTTTTTGAGCCCATTTCTACTCAGCGTCCTGAGACGGGAACATCCTTTCCCCCTGGCCTCCTCTGTCGGTGTGTGACCAGCCCCTTTTCTCCTGCAGGAGGGAAGGATACATCCCCAGCAACTACGTCACTGAAACCAGAAATTCCCTGGAGATCTTTGAGTAAGAGAGGGCACAGGGACCTGGCGAGTTGCACTCGGTTGGAGACGTTTTCCATTTGGTTCTGTTACCCTACACAGCCCGTGAGCCCAGCCTGGCTGGGTCACTCTTCCACATCCTCTGACAGCCTCCAGTCCCAGCAGCCATCCCTGCCCTGCTCTCTGCACTGCCTGTCCTGGCTGGGCCAGGGTCAGACTGGGATGGGGACAGAGGTGGCTCTGGAGGTCTCCCTGATGGCTGTGTCCCTGTTCCAGGTGGTACTCAAAGAACATCACTCGGAGCCAAGCGGAGCAACTGCTGAAACAGGAGGTAAGTGTTGCCTCCCGAGGCTGTTCTCACACTGAGTCCAGCATGGACCCAGCCCTGGCTGGTGCTGGGAGGGGAGTGTTGCACCAACAGCCCCAGGAAGGTTCTCTATCCCAGCGTGAGCTCCTCCAGGCAGCCACTTCAGGAGGTGGCCTCCCATGCAGGGAGTGGAAGTAGGACTCCTCTGACTCACTGCATCCTCTCCAGCCGTGCTGTGATCTTCACTCACTTTAAGTTCTGCCTGTTACAGTCACACACAGTCCCCACAAGCACCCAGTGTCCTTTCCCCCTTCTGTTTTAGGGCAAGGAAGGGGGCTTCATTGTCCGAGATTCCACCAGCAAGACAGGGAAATACACTGTCTCCGTCTATGCCAAGTCCTCAGCGTAAGTGGCTCTAAGAACAGCTTGTTTCTCTCTCAGAGGACCCCTCCAGGCACCCCTCACCCTCTGTGTCTCCTCCCCACAGCACTGACCCCATGTTCTCCCTCTCCAGAGACCCCCAAGGCACGATCCGCCACTATGTCGTCTGCTGCACCCCTCAGAACCAGTATTACCTGGCAGAAAAACACCTGTTCAACAGCATCCCAGAGCTTATCACCTACCACCAGCACAACTCCGCAGGTCAGTGTTTGGCAGACAGAGTGAAGCCAGCAGTGTTTTCACTGGCACCACGGTATCCCCACCTTCCTGTGCCGAAGGCAGGAGCTTGTGCTCCCTGCTGGAATGCGGCAGGTAAGCCCGGAGTGGCAATCTCTGCTGCTGTGTTTCAGGGCTCATATCCAGACTGAAGTACCCCGTGTCTCAGCACAAGAAAAGTGCTCCTTCCACAGCTGGCCTTGGCTATGGTAAGCCAGCCCGGGCTACCTCACAGTTCCCTGGTTGCAGCGTTTGTTTCTGCTGGCAGCAACCTTCCCAGGCTGGGATCCCGGCTGTCCCATGGCTCACAGCCTTCCCAGGAACCACTTCCCAACTGCCCTCTGGTGACAGTATTGACCAAAAGACTCCACAAGCTCCCTTGCTCCCCATCCCCTGGAGGAACAGGTCTCAGATTCTGTGGATTTTGTGGATGATTTCTCAGGCAGCAAATGCCTGTGAGCTTTTCTTGGGCTTGCTAGATCAGATGACTGGGAGCACCATTCAGGGAGGTCACCTGTACCCACATCACACTCACACTCTCTGTCCTAGGGTCGTGGGAGATCGACCCCAAGGATCTGACCTTCCTGAAGGAACTCGGGACGGGGCAGTTTGGCGTGGTGAAGTACGGGAAATGGAGAGGCCAGTACAACGTTGCCATCAAGATGATCAGGGAGGGCTCCATGTCAGAGGACGAGTTTATTGACGAAGCCAAAGTCATGATGTAAGTGGTGAGCACAGTGCTGGATGCTCCTTGCCAGAATGGCTGCACTGCTGGGAGGTGTGGAGGAACAGTCTCGGGCAGTCCCATACTCTGCAAAATGCACCCAAGATCCTACTGATTTTGTGCAGATTCCTTGGTGAGGTTTTCCACCGTCAGCTGGGCCAGAAGCATCTTCCCTTCCCAAACTTTCCTCATTCACAGTGCCTCCTTTGCTGCCTGGCTTTCTAGATGCTCAGAATTGCCTTTGTCCCCAACACAGGAACCTGTCTCATGAGAAGCTGGTGCAGCTGTACGGGGTCTGCACGAAGCAGCGTCCCATCTTCATCATCACCGAGTACATGGCCAATGGCTGCCTCCTGAACTTCCTGAGGGAAACACGGCAGCGGTTCCAGCCTGCCGAGCTGCTGGAGATGTGCAAGGATGTCTGTGAAGCTATGGAGTACCTGGAATCCAAGCAGTTCCTGCACAGAGACTTGGTAAGGCTGTGGCTGCTTTAAACAGGCAAAATCGCACTGGGGAAATCACCCCTTCATAGATAAACAGGATGCTCGGAGGGCTCTGTTGCTCTCTTTGCTGAGGACTTTGTAGCTTGCCCCAGTCCAGGTGAACTTGCAGGACAAAGTGAGGTGAAGTTTTAGGTGGGTGGGGATGAGGTGAAGTTGACCTGCTGCAGGGGGATGAGAGAGGCAAGAGCAGGTAGAAGTAACTGCCTCCATCTCTCCATTCACAGGCTGCTCGAAACTGTTTGGTGAATGACCAAGGAATTGTGAAAGTGTCAGATTTTGGTCTTTCCAGGTCTGGTAGATGTGTCTGTGTCACTTTCCTGTCTCAGTACCCCATCTCCTCCTTCCATCAATTCTACATGTTAGTCTTTGTTCCCACCACCCTCCAGCTCCACTTTCCCATTGTCTTCCCATTTCATCTGCCTCTCCACTTTCCACCACCCCTTTCTTACTTCCCCTGGCCCTTTTCCCCCTCTCTTTGCATCTTCTTTCCCCCACCACTGGTCTCCTGGCTGCAGCTTGCTCTCCACATCCCCTTTTTCCTGTGCTTCCCTGTCAGCCAATCCCTTCTGCAATCCTGCCTAACATGCACTTACTGCTGAAACCCACACAGAGTTGCAACCTCTGGTCATTCTGAGCCACCCGTTCCTTTTGGGCTTGGTCAGTTGTGTGGAGGAGCGAAATGTGAAATCCCTGATCCATTTTCCTGCTGCAGGTACGTGCTGGATGATGAGTACACAAGCTCCATGGGCTCCAAGTTCCCAGTGCGGTGGTCTCCTCCTGAAGTGCTGCTGTACAGCAAGTTCAGCAGCAAGTCTGACGTCTGGTCCTTTGGTAAGAGCACGGCATTGACGACGAGGAGGTTGGGAACTCCTCTGCAAACCAGGTGCAGGCACAGGTGCTCCCACGCCATCAGCTCTCCCTGCCGTTCCCCCCAACAGGCGTCCTGATGTGGGAAGTTTACTCCCTGGGAAAGATGCCTTACGAGAGGTTTAATAACAGCGAGACAACGGAGCACGTCATCCAAGGCCTGCGTCTGTACCGGCCGCAGGCGGCCTCGGAGCGGGTCTACGCCATCATGTACAGCTGCTGGCACGAGGTGAGTGGCGGTCACCCCTGGTGACACCTCCGGCCACCCTGGCGGGGTGCCGGGGCTCTCCGGGGCGCGGCTGGGGCAGACACGGGCTCCAGCCAGGCTCCCCTCTCGCCCGGCAGAAGCCTGAGGAGCGCCCCACCTTCACCGCGCTGCTGGGCAGCATCCTGGACATCGCCGATGAGGAGTGCTGACCGCGGGTACTGCCCGCTGACCCCTGCCCAGCGCTGCCGCTGCCCACCGGGACAGACCCGCACACCGGGCGGTACCGCGGCACGGCTGTCACGGACACGGCGCGGGCGAGCAGGAGCCTGGGGGACCCCCATGGCCGCGCCCACAGCTCCATCACACGCTCAGAGCTTCATCACATCCCCGGAGCTCCATCACACGCTCAGAGCTTCATCACCGCCCCGGAGCTCCATCACATGTTCAGAGCTCCATCACATCCCGGAGCTCCATCGCCTCCCCAGAGCTCCATCACCGCCCCGGAGCTCCATCACACGCTCAGAGCTCCATCACATCCCGGAGCTCCATCACACGCTCAGAGCTTCATCACATCCCCGGAGCTCCATCACATGCTCAGAGCTTCATCACATCCCGGAGCTCCATCACATGCTCAGAGCTCCATCACATCCCGGAGCTCCATCGCCTCCCCGGAGCTCCATCGCCGCCCCAGAGCTCCATCACATGCTCAGAGCTCCATCACCACCCCGGAGCTCCATCACATGCTCAGAGCTCCATCACATCCCAGAGCTCCATCACATGCTCAGAGCTCCATCACCACCCCGGAGCTCCATCACATGCTCAGAGCTCCATCACCACCCCGGAGCTCCA
This sequence comes from Rhagologus leucostigma, assembly GCA_013397725.1. NCBI lineage: Eukaryota > Metazoa > Chordata > Aves > Passeriformes > Rhagologus > Rhagologus leucostigma. The sequence continues at coordinate 985,399 of VZTD01002854.1, read as the reverse complement.
TCACATGCTCAGAGCTCCATCACATCCCAGAGCTCCATCACATGCTCAGAGCTCCATCACCACCCCGGAGCTCCATCACATGCTCAGAGCTCCATCACCACCCCGGAGCTCCATCACATGCTCAGAGCTCCATCACATCCCAGAGCTNGGCGCGGCACCGGCGGCACGTGAAGGTCGCGGCGCGGCGGCACCGGGAGGGACCGGGGGGACACCGGGAGCGCCATGGACGCGCCGTCCGCCGCCGGGCTGGGCGGGGCCGACCCCCAGCTCCAGCGCTTCATCGAGGTGGAGACGCAGAAGCAGCGCTTCCAGCAGCTGGTGCACCAGATGACCGAGCTCTGCTGGGTACGGGCGGCGGGCAGGGCCGCCGGCTCCGGTGACCCGGTCGCGATGGTGGGGCAAGGCGGGCTGGGAGGCCGCGCAGACTTTTGTCCCCGGGGGGAGGAGGCTGATGGGGACAAAATGGAGCCGCCGTGGGAGCAGCCCCAGCTCCGGTGAGCACGGAGCGGGAGGGGGCGGCTCTCCGGGAACGGCGGGGCGGGGAGAGCCACGCGTGGGGAGGGCTCGGATGCGCCCGAGGGGATGAGGGTCCCGGGAGGATCAGGATCCCGAGGTAGGGGGAGCGTGTCCGAGGGCTGGAGATGCCCAGCACGGTGCGGGGTGTGGGGGGCTCGGGCTGCGGAGCCCCCGGGACCAACGGGACCCCGCTGTGTGCAGGAGAAGTGCATGGACAAGCCGGGCCCGAAGCTGGACAGCCGGGCTGAGACGTGCTTCGTGAACTGCGTGGAGCGCTTCATCGACACGAGCCAGTTCATCCTGAACCGGCTGGAGCAGACGCAGAAATCCAAGTCGGCCTTCTCGGAGAGCCTGTCCGACTGAGCCGGACCCAGCCCCCGCCAGGCCAGGCCCTCGCCCATGCCCGCTCCTGGTCACTGTGCTGCCCGAAGGAGCCAGGATCAGCTCGGGGGGTGGTTAGGATTTAATTAAATGCCAGTCTCGGGGAAGTTGCAGCCAGATGAGAGCCCACAACAGACACACGGACGCTCCACGTCGGGGTGATGCGCTGCTCCCGGCGCCGCGGGCCAGCGGCCACCTTTGTGCCGGGACCCCGGTGCCATGCAGGGAGCATTTGGAATGTGCCCCCTCGGCTGAGCAGAGGGGTGGCGATGCTCGTTCCACGGATGCTCCCAGCGCTGATGGGAAGCTCGGCGCTGGGTGAGGCCAGCCCGCGGCCGCTGCCTTAAACAGTGCTGCACAAACCAGCCCTGCTGGGCACATCCTCACCTGCCCCCGGGCACCATCGCAGGCCGGGACAGGCACCCTGAGCAAGAAGAGCATGTTGGGAACAGTGATCATCCCAGGCAGTGCCACTGCTGGAAAATACTTTCAGGCTTCCGTAGGTTAATCATTCATATGGCCAAGTGACCAATTTTCACACTGCAGCACAACTCTGTCGATGCTGACTTGCTCCATTAACTGCTTTCCCTGGGTAAATGTAATAAATATTAACTGGGTCAATTTTTAATATGAGATTCTCCTTTGTTCAGGTAGATCACTGCTGAGAATGGAAAATCTGGTCTTCTTGTCACTCCCCCTCCTTCCCAGTAATCCTATTTATGGCAAAATTAGTAGGAAGGGGGCATAACTGTCAAGACGGCCTTTTCTGAATTCTGATTTGCTGCTCAATTGATCTGGTGCCATGAATCAAAACTTGTTTCTGGGAGAGGCTGTGGCCTTTCCTCTTCTTCCCCAAAAGGTTAACAGCTCCTGCTGTCCTGGAGAGTCATTTCTTTAGAGAGGCTAGATGCAGGGAATAACTAACCAGCTGCTTTATAACCTCGTGCACCTTTACCTGTGGAGGTCACTGGCGGGAGGCCTGTGGGCGTGTCTTCTGGACCTCTGCTCCCAGGACACAAAGAGGAGCTTCAAACTGGAAAAACAACCAACTACTGATCGGCTCTCTGGGAAGGCAGCAGCATTTCAGCAGAGTTCATATGCTGCAGGGCTCTGGGAAGCCTGGCGTGACACTGACGGTGGTCTGGAGCTCTACGCAGGAGCCTGGTAAAGCAGTTCCGCACACAACCCATTGCAGGGGCTGCTGGACAGAGCATGTGAGCTCCTACCGTGGGTGGCTTGTAGCCAGCAGCCTTCCTGGGAACAAACTCAGGATGTGTTGAACAGCTATGCAGATGTAAACCCATGTCAGTGAGGACACAGCTGTCTAGTTATCTTTCAGAAACTTACCTCAGTAGCTAAGGACTAGGTTCCCAGAGTAGGTGATTCCCTCTCCTGTCCTAACTTGAGTTTCCCTGGAGTGCTCACAGAGTTCTCCCTACCCCTGTGATCCTCCATGCCTTCCAGTGCTGGCCCAGCTCTTGGTATAAATGTATCACTCGCCACTTGGTAACTGAACAGATCAGTCTTTAATAGAATACAGGAAGCTTCATCAACCTGCACAGCAGACGTTGCACGAAGAGGTTGGTCCCTCTGTAAGAGCCACAGCAGCATGTGGCAGCACCACTGAAGTTTCCCAGTTTGGGCTGTATTCTGTTTTTGGATGTGAATCTGTAAATAAATTCTAGCAGAGTGAGCAAAAACAAGTACTTGACAGAGGAATTTTTGCATTAATACTCTCTGTATGTCACCTTTAAAGCCAGACATCCGTCTTGTCTCTGCGTAACCTTAGCACCATGTTAGATCATTTTGTAACTGTTAATTCTGGTTTTAAAAAACCGTGTGAGCCTTCCCCAAATGTGTGATCTGCCATGAAGTCAGGGTTAGCACTGTGTTAGTGCTGCAGGCCTCTCTCTGCACAGCCGAGGTCTGGCTCCTGACAAGGGCAGATCAATTCTTCACATAAAAGAAGAGTGAAGAAGCACAGGATGCCAGGAACTGGGCAGTTCCCAGAGCTCCTGTCTGTGGCCACGGGAGGCTGCTGGCACTTTCAGCCTCCTGTCAGTGTGGTGGTGCCTGGGGCAGGCAGAGGGTAACTCACAGCTCCTGCTCCTGCAGCAGCATGTTCAGCCTTGCAGTGGGAGCAGGAAGCCAGCAGTTCAGACGCTTCCTCACCTGCTTTCACTTCTCCTCCTCCTCCTCTGCACTCTGAGAGCCCTTGTCCTCCGAGGGCAGCAAAGGCTGGTGCTGACAGGACTGATGTCTGTCTGCACTGCTCCAGGGCGGGTGTGGGTCGGCCCTGCCTGGCTGCAGGAAGAGGGGCAGGAGGTTGGGGGTGAAGGGCATGTCCCTGAAGGCGTGCAGGAGGAAGATGCCGGACACGATGGTGAGGAAGCCGCTGATGGAGCCGATGATGTTGTCCAGCACCATGTGCTGCCACTCCTTGAAGAGGATGGCTGAGCACATCATGACGGCTGTGGTGAAGAGCACGTAGTAAATGGGTGTGACCACAGAGGTGTTGAAAATGTCCAGGGCTTTGTTCAGGTAGTTGATCTGGATGCTGATGCAGATCACCAGGCACACCAGGAGCACCCAGCCCAGGGGTTCTTTCAGGACTGGCTTCCCAGAGAACAATTCTTTCAGGGCAATCCCCAGGCCTTTGACGCAGGATACGGACAGTGAGCCAATGGCCGAGCAGACCAAAACATAAACCAGGACGTTGCTCTGTCCATAACGGGGTCCAGCCACAAAGATGAGCAGAAGGGAGCTCACCAGCACACACACAGCAAATACAATGAATCCTTGGGGAAAGAAAAATTCAAGAGCTCCATCAGAACACAGCAACACCAGTGACAGATGTGACTGAACAGCAAGGAGAGATGGAGGACAGGCAGGTAACTGCCCCATCAGCCTTTCTGGCCTCCATCTGAAGAGAGCAGGGTTGGGAAGCCTGAGCAAAGCTGCAGAGACAGCAGCAGCTCCTTAGAGTGTGATCACAAGTCCGGCTGTTGAGGACACAGCCTGTGCTGGGAGGGGCAGGGGCACAGCCAGGCTCCACAGCACTAACAGAGGTGAGGGGCTTTTGACCAGTCCAGCAGGAGGCCCAGGAGGGTGGCAGAAGGCTTGGGAAGCCATGGCTGAACTCTGCAGACTGTGGTGGGATAAAAAGGGAAGCGCCACGTCACAGGAATGCCCTTCCAGCCCTCCCCCTAATGAGCAGCAACATCTACCTGTTACTCTGCTTTGCTCTTCTCCCTGCGCTTCCTTCCTCCATCTCTCGTAGCTTATTCTGCCATTTGTGCCATTCCCACATCATATCCTTGCAACTTGATTCATCCTCTAACAAATACCAGGACTACCTGATCTTGGGCATAACTCCTTGAATCACTCGTTTATCTGCCTGAATTTCCTCCTCTGTCTTCTCTGCCACACCACTACGACCCTTGTGTACAGGAATTCCCTCTGCAATTCCTGGCACTGCCACAGGCCAATCCCTTCTGCTGAGAGCTGCATTTATTCCCCTGCTCCTCGCTTTTTGCATCTATACTTCACAGACAGTAAAAAAAAACCAGCCCACCTGGTAACTGTTAACGATTCCAGTGGGGTGTGCAGAACAAGAAACAGCTCAATTACCATTTAGTTCAGTCCTTCTCAATCTATCCGAGTTGTATCCCAGCTTCTACTGTCATTAGCCTGAAGTCAACAGGAAACCTTTTATTTTAGTACCTGGATCTTTGAGCTTCTCTGCCATTGACTCCAGGCTGGAAACCTCTTCTTCCTGCGGAGCATGGATCACCATCACAGTGGAGCCCAGGATACTCAGGATGCAGCCAATCTTCCCATGAACATTCAGCTGCTCATTCAGGAAGATGGAAGACAGAACTGCACTGAAAGAGAGCAAAAATAAAAAACAACATCCAAAACCAGTTAGGACAAGAAACGGATACCTGAGGGAAGAGAGCAGAGCAACTGCTCTCATTACTAAGGGCTGGTAGGTGAAGTGAGGGTGTTTCTGAGGCTGCTTACCTAACAAGGACACTTAGAGCACCCAGTGGAGTTACCAGTGTTGCAGGGGCAAAGGCATAGGCAGCGAAATTCGCGGCTTCTCCAACTCCCACTGCAAGAGAAACTCCTGTGAGCATCAAAGTAGGAGAAATTCACCATTATACAAGTTTGAGTGCGGCCAGAAAAGCCTCAGTTTCCTCCTGAGCGTCCTGTTTCTCTGAGGTATGCTGAGCAACCAGGGAAGAACAGCACCGGCAAGAACAAGCAGAAGCCCCACACAGGTTCCCTTGGGAAGAGAAGGCTCAGTGTTATGCACAGTGATACTTAGTCACATGTGCCTCTGCAGTGAGCAGCAACCACAGGAAAGTATTTCCATAATTTCCACAAAGCTGGAAGGCATCTGTCCTTCTCCTGGAACAGCTTTTATAGTTTTTTAAAGGGTAAATCAAGTACACTTGGTTCTTAACATTGAAAAGTGTAAAGTAAAGCTGCTGAAATTGCTGTAGCACTAAACCCACGGTGCTGGATGTCCCTTTATCATTACATCCTCAGGGCAGGCCACTTCAGAAGCACTTAACCCAACCCAGCTAACCAGCTCCTCAGCTCCTGCTTAGCAGAGACACCTGGTAATGCATGAGACTTTTAGAATAGTTTAGTTACAATTAGATCAACATCATCATCATCAGAAACATCATCATCAGTCAAACAGTAATGGTAATAATAAAACGCAAAACCGACTGGAAACAACCACAAATACACAATTAAAAGAGAAGGCTCTGGGGTGACCTAATTGTGGCCTTCCAGTATGTGAAGGGAGCCTACAAGAAAGATGGAGAGAGACTTTTTACAAGGGCCTGTAGTGACAGGACAAGGGGGAATGGGTTAAAACTGAAAGAGAGTAGGTTTAGATAAGATACCAGGAATAAATTCTTCCCTGGGAGGGTGGTGGAGCACTGGAACAGCACTGTCCAGAGAAGCTGTGGCTGCCCCATCCGTGGAAGTGTTCAAAGCCAGGTTGGACGGGGCTTGGAGCAACCTGGGATAGTGGGTGTTCCTATGGGAGGGGGTTGGAACGAGATGATCTTTAAGGTCTCCACCAACCCGAACCATTCCGTGATCCTATGAAAAGTGTGCCTTACCACAGTCTGAGCGCGGTACTTACTGCACAGCAGCCCTGCCCACCAAAGCCACTCTCGCAGGTACGCGTGTCCTCCTTGCCCTGAGTGCGGAGGAAATAAACGAGAAACCTCAGACGAAGCCACACCAAACTCTCGTCACGACCCCCGGGGGAGCCAGCGGGAGCAGCGCCCCGGGAGCGGCCGTACCTGCCCTGGCGCGGCCGCGGCCGCACAGCCGGAGCAGCCCCTTCTTCTTCAGGACGAAGCTGCCGCCGATGAAGGCGCTGGAGGCCAGGGCCAGCCCCAGCCCCGCGCCGAACCCGGCCCCCATGGCCACCGGCACGTCCCCGGAGGAGCGGGGACGGAGCGGGACTGGAACGGGGCTGGAACGGGGCTGGAACGGGGAGCGAGCGGAAGGGGCGGTGCGCCGGGCTCGGCTTCCGCGGGGCGGGCGGGGCTGGGAGCGGGAACGGCACCGGCAGCGGGGCCGGGGCAGGCTCTGGCAGCCGTGCTGGGCTGGGGTCCCCGTGCGGGAGCCTTGCCGAGGGCGAGGTGAGCGCGTGTTGCTGGCAGAGCTGGAGGAGGCGGGATGAGCAAGGGCAAGGACGATGCTCCGCACGAGCTCGAGAGCCAGTTCGTGCTGCGGCTGCCGCCGGTAAGAGCTCGGTCCGTCGTCCCCTCGCGGTCCCACCGAGCTACACCGAGCTCAGCCCGGACTGCCGGCCGGCACCGGCTGCGGGAGGGGTTAACAAGGCAGCGGGGAAGCTGCGGGGCTGGGAAGGGATGTGGAAGCAGGCTGGGTGCTCTGGGGCCTGGGTAGCCCATCCCCACCCTGGATTTTCCACGGCCTACCCTAGAGAAGTGCTCCTGACGCACAGCAGGAGGCTCAGAGACAACGAGAGGATGTGATAGGACATTTCTGTGAGGGTAGAGCTTCAACAAGTACTGGCTCTTTAGCTGCTGTGGCTGTAAGTGCCTTTGTTGCTGTTTGTTAGGTGCTTAAAGCTGAGACTCTCTCTTTTTCTGGTGCCCAGCGACAGGATGATAAACTAGAGCACAAGAGGTTCCACCTCAGCATGAGGAAGAACTTCTTTCCACTGAGAGTGGCAGAGCACTGACACAGCTGCCCAGGGAGGGTGTGGAATCTCCCTCTCTGGAGACATCCCAAAGCCACCTGGTTGTATTCCTGTATCACCTGCTCTGGGTGACCCTGCCTCGGCATGGGGTTGGACTGGATGATCTCTTCTTCCAGCCTCAGTTATTCTGGGGTTCTGTGAGACCGTGTCCTGCCGAGACCACAAGGGCTCGGTGAGGGGAGCTGTAACTCCCCGCAGTGCTGTGGAGCTCTGGCAGGTATCTCTGTGAGGGACCTCACCCCACTGTCACAGCTGTGTCGTGCCAGGGGTATGGAAAGCACCGGGAATAGCAGAGCCACAGGGTTAACGTGGTGTTGGGAGGAGGGTGCAGTTCACCGTGGCTCTTGCAATTGCTGTCCAGCATGTGGATGGCAGGTGTTTAAAGCTGGGTGGGTTGGGCAGAAGCCTTTGGTAATTCTTGGAGGAAGCACACCCGCTCCTGAAGAATTCCCTTCTCAGGAATATGCCTCCACCGTGCGGCGAGCAGTCCAGTCCGGGAATGTCAACCTGAAGGACAGGCTCACCATTGAGCTGCACGGTGAGTGAGCAGGACCAGGGCATCTGGTCCAGGCACCTCTGCCTGTCCACAGGTGAAGCTGTGCCACTTGCACGTGTTGTCCTGTGAAGTTCCTGCTGCCCAGGGCTGTACTGCCCGGGGTGGCTGTTGAGCCACAGCACTGACCTGTCCCCTGGCTCTCCCCAGCGGACGGGCGCCATGGGATTGTCCGTGTGGACCGGGTGCCGCTGGCAGCCAAGCTGGTGGATCTGCCCTGCATCATCGAGAGCTTAAAAACCATTGACAAGAAAACCTTCTACAAGACAGCAGATATTTGCCAGGTATGAGTTGTCCTTCTCACCTGCACCAACAGCTTAATTCGTTGCTCTCCTCTCCAGAAAGACCCTTGTACACTTTGGCAACTGGACACCCATTCTAAGATGGCCAATTCCTGTATCTCACAGTATTAGCAGTGTAAAATTCCCCATTCCACTTGGTGTTTAGAAACCTCATTCCTAAAGTGTGAAATGCGATTGTCCTTGTGACAGCTTACCTGCTGCTGTGTCCGGCTGAGCTGGGGGTGAAACTGTGCTTCCCACACCCTGAGCCCCTGAATCCCTTGGGCTCACAACATGCAGTGGGCAGTCACTGTTCCTTTGTGATTCCAGATGCTCGTTTGCACTGTGGATGGTGATCTCTACCCGCCTTTGGAAGAGCAAACTGTGAGCACTGACCCCAAGGCAAACAAGAAGAAGGACAAGGACAGAGAGAAGAAATTCATATGGAACCATGGCAGTGAGTAGAGGCTGTGCCAAGCCCCTCCACCCCAGTACTCCACATCTGAGCAGGGTGCTCACAGCTGCCAGGTACTGGCTGTGCTGCTGCTCCTTTCCATGGCTCTCTCTGTTGCTGAAGGGGTCTTCTCCCTTCTGACACGTGCCTCTCTCACTGGGCCATCTGCCTGACACATGAAATCTGCTCCCTCTGTCACAGTCACTCTTCCCCTGAAAAACGTACGGAAGCGGCGATTCCGGAAGACAGCTAAGAAGAAGGTGAGTTGCTTCTCACACAGATGCAGACGAAATACCCAAGGGATAGGAAGGGAGAGACATTAGAGCTGTAACTGTGACTGGTCCAGAAGCCATGTGTTTTCTTAACATTTGTTCACATTCCCTTGCCCGAGATGAGGGTGAGGGGAGGATAGTAGATTTAAACACTTCTTTGAGTGCTTCCTCTGTGTTTTCCAAGATGCTTCTGAGGGGAAAATCCTCTGTGCAGAGTACTGCTGGACCTCATTCCTGTGGCTGCCTTGCCACAGCACATCTCTTCCTGCTCGTAGAGGAGAAAGGAAGGAAGGCTCACATGGAAATGAGGCTGCACTCATTCTTGCTTTCCCAGCTTAAATCTTCTCTTTATGCATGGCCCATTCCCTTCCCCAAATAGTACCACTGTCATTTCAGCCGGGGGAGTGACAACAGATGGAGCTCAGAGACTGTCTCTGTGCATATGCACAAGCCAGGCAAGGTGTTGGGGAGATGCAGCACCCTGAGGCTGGGAAGACTTGTTCTTCTCTCCTTTGCAGTTTCTGAGAACAGGATTGAGTGTGATTCTGCCTGACATTTGGGAAACAAATTACTTGAGACACTCTTGTAGCCCACAGGAGAGATTTGATATCACTGCAGTAAAAACCCTGACTAATTTAAAAGTGAAAAACGAAGCCTTCTTTTGAGTGGGATGGGAAGGAGTTGAGCTGAGTTGACCGTCAACACCTCAAGGACTTCCTGCGTACACAGAAAGTCTTACGAAATAAGTAGTATAAGCAGAAAAGATGGATTGTTTTCAGGGGGCTGCATAAATTACTTCACAGTTAAATATGAGCAAAGGCTGAGCAGAAAGCAGAAGATAAGAAAGCCTTGAAACAGTGATCTATGCAGAGGTGGAGAGGCTTGGAGTTGGCCAGCACGGGCAGCATGCACAAGGCATTTAACAGTGTCTCTGTTCTCTTTCCCCTCTCTGGCCCAGTATATCGAGTCTCCTGATGTGGAAAAAGAGGTGAAGCGTCTCCTGAGCACCGATGCTGAAGCCGTCAGTGTCCGTATCCTTTTAGTGGAAAAAAAAAATCAAGAGTAGGACGGGACATGTGTGTATCCTGGGGGTTCTGGAAGGAGCAAGTTGAGCTTTGCGTGGGTGTGGGACACTGGGAGACAAACACACAAGAGGCACTGAAGTTTTGGAGCTTATCTTTGCTTTGTTCAAAGCTTATTGTTTCCTCGAGGTGACCTTTCTTGTGGGCTGTGCTGTTGTACTGAGCGGGAACTGAAATAGTAGAGGAGAAGTCATCAAAAAAGAGGGATGTTTCATCCTGGCTATCCATAAGTACAAGGCCAGACTGGTTGGAGTGGCAGTGATCTGCTGTTTTTAGCCTCTTCCATCACACTGCATCTTCCAGGTTGTTCTTTTTCCCTTGACTCACCTGTTCCTGCTGTCAGGCTGGGAAGTCATTGCTGAAGATGAAACAAAAGAAGTGGACAACCATGGTTCACTCACCAGCCTGGACATCTCCTCCCCAGGGATGTCGGGGCATAAGCAAGGCCATGGCTCCTCAGGTGCAGTGGGGAAGGCTGTTTTATTTCTAGATGTGGTCCCTGGCAGGTCATCAGCTGTGTTTTAACTCTTTTGCCCCCACCTAGAACACGATGAACTGCGGGAGATATTTAATGATATCAGCAGCAGCAGCGAAGATGAAGATGAGAGGGATCATCACGACGATGAAGACCTGAACATCATGGACACTGAGGAAGACTTGGAGAGACAACTGCAGGACAAGCTGAACGAGTCTGATGGGCAGCAGCAGGAGAATGAGGGGTCCAACCAGATCGGTGAGTGGCCAGCAGAGCATGGCAGAATTGTTGGGATGCCAGGCAGGCTGTGCTTCCCAGCTCTGCTGCTGCTCTGGCTCTGAGCTCACTCTCCCTTCCAGCCATGGGCATCCAGAAACAGATCGACAACCTGAAAAGTAAACTCCAGGAAACTCAAGACAGGAGGAAGCGCCAGGAAGATCTCATCATGAAAGTGGAGAACCTTGCCCTCAAGGTGAGAGCTCTCCTGGGGTCTCTTCAAACCTGCTTGACGCTGGCTTGCCATTAGATCCAGCAGGCTGATTTGGAGAAGCCAGGAGCCTTTGCCTGCTGGGTTAGAAATAACTGTGGTGTGGCCATGCACACTTCAGCATTTCCCCACAGAGGCAAACCAATCTGTGAAACCAGAGGAGATAAGGGGGTGGTTGTCCGTCCACTATTTGACACGTTGTAGCAGCAGCCCTGCAGCTGAGAACACCCTGGTAACTGTGGTCTCCACGTGTCTCTCTGCAGACCCGTCTCCAGGCCGTGCTGGATGAGTTCAAGCAGCAGGAAGAGCGAGAGAAGCAGCAGGTGAGGAAACTCCCACAGTGGAGTGAGAGCTACTGGGGAACAAGACTGTTCTAGGCTTGGCCTGACAGAGTTCCCCGAATCTTCTGCCACAGCAGCTGCTGTGAACTCCAGTGTTATGGGTCAGGTGGGGTCGTACCTCATCTGTAGTTGCATGGAGCTTCCCAAGGCAGAAGAAGATACAAGGAGTAGGGTTGACTGCAGCCTTCCTTCTGGAGGAGCCAAACCATGTCCAGTCAGCAGTCCAGAGCTGCCAGGGTTGCTGCCTGGGGTAAAACACGGTACACAAACCTGTTAGCACCCATGTACAAAGAAGGCAGTGGCTGTAGGGTTGTGGCAGATTTCCTGCCTGGGCAGCTCTGTTCCAGCCACGTATTGAGGCAGGAGGTTCTCACTCTCACATCTCTGTGGGCAGTCCCAGTTCTGTCCCAGAGGAGCCCAAGCACTGCTCCAGGCAACACACAGGGAGAGCAGCCCCTGGTGTGGGTAGAAGATGTGCAGGAACACAAAAGCGCTGGGGCTTCCCGGAGTCCCAGATGTGCCTTACTGTAATGTCTCCCTCCCTCTTCCCAGATGGCGTCCCTGCAGGAGCAGCTGGAGTCCCTCATGGAGAAGTGAGGAGTGGGCCTGGGTCTTTGTGAGCAGAGCTGGAAGTGGTGGTCGCCTGCCGTGCTGAAGTCTTTGCTTTAGTCACACACTTCTGCTGCCAGATGTGGTGCTGGGCAGTGGCAGAGGGTCCATGTCCAGAGCTGATTTCACATCCACTGTGCTGGGTTTGGCTGGTGGAGCTAAAGAATTGGACTGTGGCTGTGAGAGCAGCCAAAACAACAGATTTGCTGTAAATAGTCAGCACTGCCCTTCCTGGGACAGCACAGTGCTGGTTTCTGCATCTTACTGAGTCTTGGGCTTGATGGGCTGGTAGGAGGCCAGGATTCCTCTTGTGTTTGAGGAATGCTTATATCTACAAACCAAACTCAATAAAGTTTCCTTTTCAACCCTGGTCTGTTCCTTTGTGGTCCCCCACCCACCCAGCCCCTGGCAGGGAGCCATGCCTGGGCACCTTTGGTGGGCCACTGCTGGGCTCCCTCCCCAAAGTGCTCTTGGTGGAGCTGGGTCAAAAGTGCTGTCAGTCGGTGGCAGGAACGAGGCCCTCCTGATCAGGGAGTTCCTGTAACTCCTCACAGACTACGCAGGCAAATCCCAGATTAACCTGACAGGGTGGGAAGAGGATTAGAAGGGCGGTTACAGAAAGCAACGGAGGACACCGGGGGCGTCAGCGAGTGTGTGCTAGGTGGGGACACCCCTCTCACAACCCAAGGGCAGGGGAAGAAGGCTCTGCCCCAGCACAGAAAGGAAAAGGTCAGCAGGAGCCCTGGAAGACGATGTGTATGTCCAGATAGTCAGGAAAGAAACACCTAAGGAAGACGTGGAGCTCTAGAAGGGCCAGAGCGTGCTGGGGTGCGTGCGATCTGTGAGCAGCCATGGAGGAAACGTACCTGCTGAACGTGGAAGGGGTCAAAAAGAAGATTCTGCACGGAGGCCGAGGGGAGCTGCCAAAGTTGCAGGATGGGAGCAAGGTAATTGTCTGTGTTGTTGTTCCTCCAGAGCCCTGGGAGAGGGAGTGGGTCTGACATTCCTGCCCATTACGGTTCGCAAGCCCAGATCCAGGTCTGGGGAACAGTGAGAGCCCTCACAACAGGGGTGCAGGGGCTGGTCTGGGCACAGGCAGCCACGTTTCCCACAGTGACAGCTGGCAGTGCCCACGGGCTCACCTTGCTCTGGGCCTGTGACACCTCCTCCCCTCGGCGCCGTTAGAGCTCAGCAGCCCCAGTGGGTTGCTGAAATCTGCCTCTGCTGCCCTGTGCCAAGCAGGAGTTAGATATGCCAACGGGCTGCTCCTGGGAGAGTCCCCAGCCTCCGATCACTGTGGGTTCCACCAGGCCCTGGTGCACACTGTGAGAGCACTCTCTGGCTTATAGAGGGGGATCCCCAGGGAGAAGCGAGACATAGCATAGATGGATGTTAAGACATTCAACCATCTGCTTGCTGTCTTAAGTGGGCAAGAGGCACAATCTCCTGCTGTGGAGGGAGAGCTGCCAGTCAGACCAGCACAGTGCTGGGGGCAGGCCTGACCCCACAGCTGAGGTCATCGTAGCTGCCGAGGGGACTCTCACCACTGGGCTCTCTCTGGGGCAGTTCACCTTCCACTTCCAGACGCTGAAGGATGACTTTGAGAGGACGGTGATCGATGACAGCCGGGAAGCTGGCATGCCCATGGAGATCATCGTGGGCAAGATGTTCAAGCTGGAGATCTGGGAGACGCTGCTCAGCTCCATGAGGATTGGGGAGGTGGCGGAGTTCTGGTGCGACACCATTGTGAGTGAGGGGCCCATAGATGCCCACTTCCCCCCTTCCTGCAGAGCCAGGGCACAGGACCGTGCACCCCAGAGACGCTCCAGGCTTGTCTGGTGCAAACACGGGGTGTCACTTAGCACCAGCGGCGCTGCCCTAGACAAGGGGGTGCAGACGGCTCCCCAGGGCTGAGCGGGGTGCTCCCCCTCCTTGCAGCACACAGGCATGTATGCCCTGGTCTCCAGGGGCATGCGGAGGATCACGGAGGGACGGGACCCCCTGGAAGGCCAGAAGCACCGCTGTGGCATGGGCAACATGTTTGACTACCACAGCACGGGCTACGATGACCTGGACGAGCTGCAGCGGACGCCACAGCCTCTCATCTTCATCATGGAGCTGTTCCGGGTAAGGGGGATGGCGGGGATGGCTGCCAGAGCGCGAACAGCTGGCACAGGCCGCTCAGCTCCTCCTGCCCGTGCAGGTGGAGGACCCCTCGGCGTACAAACGTGACACCTGGGCCATGAGCAAGGAGGAGAAGCTGGCAGCAGTGCCTGTGCTGCACAGCGAGGGCAACCGCCTCGTCCTGCGCAGGGAGTTCGCGCAGGCGGCGGCCAAATACCAGGAGGCTGTCATCTGCCTCAGGAACCTCCAGGCCAAGGTGAGCAGGACCAACACCGCCCCAGCCCTGCCTGGGTCACCCCTCAAAGCGCTGCCCTGTGTGCCTTGGGTGCCTGGGAGGGGTGGACACAGCTGTGAACCGCCCTGTGTTGCTCACGGGGCAGGAGAAGCCATGGGAGGATGGCTGGCTGAAGCTGGAGAGCCTGGTCACGCCGCTGGTGCTCAACTACTGCCAGTGCCAGCTGGAGCTCGGCGAGTACTACGAGGTGCTGGAGCACACCACGGAGCTTCTCCAGAAGCACAATGGTACCTGTGCCCTGCATCCCACCCCCTGCTGTCCCCATGGCTCCCAGGGACTCCATCCTCCGAATTCCCCATCCGTGACAATGCTCATCTTGTGTCCCTGTGCCTGTGATAGCACCTGTGTCATCTGGATCCCCACGTCCCAGTTCGCCCTGCCCAGGACAGTGCTCATGGTGTTGCTTTCCCCTGCCCACAATGTCCCCCCACCCACCACACCATGCTGCCCCTTCCCACGATGATCCCTGCCCTCCCTGTGCCCTGCTGCCTGCAGTGGCAGTGCATAGCTCAGGTCTCCCTGCCCTCCCTACAGCTGTGTCCACCCCACACCCCCGCTGGCCGCTGCGCTTCACGTCCCCTGGTCCCCAGGGTCTCCAGCTCCTGTGGCTGGTGGCCCTGAGCTGCAGGACCCCCACTGGGGGCTCTTCTCTCCTGGCAGACAATGCCAAGGCCTATTTCAAGCGGGCGAAGGCCCACGCTGCCGTCTGGAACGAGCGGGAGGCACGGGAGGACTTCCAGCGCGTGGCTCACCTCGACCCCTCCATGGCGGCTGCGGTGAAGAAGGAGCTGAAGCAGCTGGGGGAGAGGATGAGGAAGAAGCACGTGGAGGATCGGAAGCGCTACCAGGGCCTCTTCCAGTCGTCCCAGGGTCTGAAGGCCCGTGAGGGGCAGGAGAGCAGGGAGATGGGTGATGGGGCACCTCAGGGTGAGGCTGGGGTCTGGGACAGCCCTGGGCAGGGGGAGCAAGGTGCTGAGACTGAAGTAACAGGACAACCAGGGGCTCCCCAAGCAGAACAAGGGACCCCCAGGGCTGAGGGTGAAGGGGCAGCACCAGGAGGAGAAGAAGCCCGGGGAGAGCCTGTGGGAGAAGAGGTGGAAGGGAGCGATCAGACAGCAGCAGGGGAAGAAGTAAACCTAGGCACCTGTGGGGTAAAGTTAGAGAGCCTGGGAACAGAGGAGGAAGATGAAAAAGAGGAGGAGAGGGAAGAGGAAGAAGAGGAGGGGGAAGAGGAGAAGAAGGAAGAAAAGGAAGAAAAAGAGGAGAGCGAAGAGGAAAAGGTGGAGAGGGGGGCAGAGGAAGAAGATGAGAAATTAAAAGATGGTGAAGAAGTGGAGAAGGAAGAAGAAAAGGAAGAAGAAAAGGAAGAAGAAAAGGAAGAAGAAAAGGAAGAAGAAAAGGAAGAAGAAAAGGAAGAAGAAAAGGAAGAAGAAAAGGAAGAAGAAAAGGAAGAAGAAAAGGAAGAAGAAAAGGAAGAAGAAAAGGAAGAAGAGGAAGAAGAAGAGGAAGAAGAAGAGGAAGAAGAAGAGGAAGAAGAAGAGGAGAGGGAGGAGGCAGTAGAGAAAGGGAAGGTGGAGAAGGCCAAAGAGAAAGAGAGTCTACCAGCAAAAACGGAAAAGCCTGACACAGGGCAATGTGGGACAGTAGGGGAGATGAAGGCAGCAGGGCTAGTGCGGGGGTTGGAGCAAGGAGCCACTGGAGCAGAGGGAGCTGGCACAGGGAGTGAGGCCCAAGCTCAACCAAAGGGAACCCCAGAGCTGGGGGCTCCCAGTGAGGGGCTGGGTCCAGCTGAGAGGCCCCCAGAGCTGGAGGATAAAACATCTGGGGAGGCTCTGGAAGAGGTGAGCTGCGGGGAGCAGGGAGCAGGCAGTGGACAAGAAAATGCTGGGGAAGGCAACATCCCGCCAGAGAGCTTCGCCCCTGGGGAAGATGAGGAGCTGGGTGCAGGGGCAGAAATACCCCCCTGCCCCATAGCAGCCAGAGAAGGGCGTGCTGCACCCCTGGAGCAGAGCAGTGAAGAGCAGGGCCACCACCAGCCCTGAGCAGGGTCAGTTACCCCTGCTTGGGGGAATGGCTGCCAGGCCACTGACAAGGAGGCACAGCACAGCCAGCAGGGCTCCTGTACCCTGAGAGGGAGCCCCGGGGCTGGGGACCGGCCCAGCAGTGACACGGGAACAATTCTGTCCTCACCCTGCCACCGCCGGGCCCACCAGCGCCGCAGCCCTGCCCCGACTCCTCGGCTCCAGCGCCTTTCAGCTGGGCGCCACCAAGCTTTGCTGGCTGAGAAATAAAAGCTCTTCCCTGGCACCCTGGGCTGGATTTGTTCCTGAACGTGACCAGCTTCCCTGATCACATTCCACACCTCCCGCCTTGCCCTGGAGCCCGTGGCACGGGGATGGGGCAGTTTGTGCTACCCTTGAGAGGGGCAGTTAAGGAGGCTGCATTTCACCCCCCTTAAGCTCCTGAGTCTCTCCTGCATGCGTGTCCCCAAACTTCCCTGAAGTGGCACCGTGTCAGGCCTTTTCCCAGCACTGCCAGCCCTTCCAGGCAGGGGTGAGAGCAGGTCCAGCCCAAAAATTGCCTGTCCTGGGCAGGCTTCACCATCGGCCGAGTCTGGGCAGTGGAGAGGGCCCGAGAGCCCCTGGCCTTACCCTGAACCATTCTTCATCTGAATCCGTCATTGTGCCACAGAGGCACAGGGAACGCGGGCAGCACTTGGGACTGAGGCACCCAGACACCTCTGGACACTGAAAACTTCACGGAGCTTCAGAGAGAAAGGAGGGAGAGGACTTCCTTGCCCACCCAGCATCCCACTGCTGTCTACATCCTGCCTGGGGCTGAAGGGTTTCCTGCAGCAAAAGTTCCTGGGTGAGAAAGAGGGACTGTCCCCACACAGCCCCCGTCCCACCCCTCAGGCTGCCACATGGCCTGGACAGACCTCGCTGGAAGAGCATGAAGAGGGTGGGTTGGGGGACACACCTGTGTCTGGGGATCCTGGGGCTCTGCTCAGAGCTTCTGTTCTCCCTCAAGTGGTGTGGACAGCCAGGGCGACACAGCGCAGGCTGTGTCCCAGCAGCCCTGCAGGAGCAGTGCCAGGCACAGGGAGCTGACTCACCCGAGATGCACGGATAGAAGAAGCCAGAGCACTGATCCAGGTCTCGGTATAAATACAAATTTATTCTCTTTCCAGAGCAGAGACGCCACACAAAGCAGTGAGGACAGCAGCACCACAGTACATGGTTACCAGAGCATTAACCAGCCTGCTCCCCTCCCTGACACATCCTGGCTCCCAAACACAGCCCAAGCACTGCCCCCTCTGCTCCCCACACCTGGCACTGGGGCCAGCACCTCTGTCCTCACCCTGCCCTTTTTCCTCCTCCAGCTCCCCACAGGCTGGATACTCCTGACCACACCCTCAGGCCAAACCTCACTCTGCTGCTCCCCACGCTGCTCCCATCCTGCCCCTGGGATAACAGAGGGGTCCAGCTGGGTCTCACAGGCTGGTCTGTGGTCCCTCTCACCCACAGCCTAACACAGCATGCCCAAAGCCACCCTAACGCCACCACACTGCCCTCCTGCCGCTCACCTGGCCGGGACAGGGGACAGCAAGGACAGCCACCCACGCTGCTGCCAGCAGACACTGGAGCACTACATGCTGAATACTGTAAGGGTCACACCACCTTACGCTGCTCCAACACCCCAAAGCCAAGCCCACAGCCCTGAGCCTGACACCCTGCCCTGGTCACAACTTCCCCGGACAGCTCCACACCGCGTCCTGTCCCAGCCAGCGACAACAGCCCTGCCTCTGTCCTTGCAAGCCCTGTTTAGGTCGGATATTTCACCCCAGTGTGCAGCTCTGCTCTGCCCCGAGGGCTCAAGCCTCTCATCTCTCCACAACCCGTAGCCCCCAGAGCACCAGGGCGATGCCAGCCCTCGCTCTGGGTTACCCTGCAGCACCTGACTCTGCCTCTCTCTCGACATAACACAGCACAAGACAGCCACAGCCCGAGGGACCCCTGGGGACCAGGAGCCACCACCCCCAAGCTGCCCTGCCAGCTGGCAGAACAGCCTCCCTGCACTGCCCCGCGGGACTGACCCGCTCTCAACGAGAGCCTCCGGCCCCCCCAGCTTAACCCAAAGCTGGGGACAGCAGCAGGGCAGCTGCTCCCCGGGGGTAGCAAGGAGGTGCCCTGCCTGTCCTGCTGCCCACCCACACTGCCGTGCACTTGCATCGGACCAAGCTGGCCCTGGGGCTGGAGAACGGCTGGAGAAACCCCTCCCTGCAGGAGCTGGGGCTCCCCAGGGATGGAGCCGGGTCTGTGCAGGACAGGCTCTCTGCGCCATGGCGAAGGCACAGATCCCCAGGAAACCAGGCAGGATGAAGTACCCGCTGTGGGTCCAGCCCTCACTGAGCTCCCTCACAGCAGCCCTGCAAGGCAACGCCAGCAGCAGGGAAGGTGCTGGTTCCCCTGGGAGCAGGAGTTGGGCTGGTCTGAAAGTGAAGTGCAGCTACACTTAAGGTATTAGAGTTTAATAGAGTGAGTCCATGAGAGTATTTAAGTACAGTATATATATATATAATATATAGAAATAGATGCAAATTAAACAGTAAGGCTCTGTTATAAAGACCCTCTCAATATAAGGCTACCAGCTGGGCTGAAGCTCTAACATGGACTCAATCCCTACTCCATACACCTCACAGACTCTCTCCTGGTGGTGTGTGCCTGGCTGGCTGCAGAGCCTTGGGTGGCAGAGTTCAAACCATAAGGCTGGCAGCTGGTTACTGTTATAAACCATAGAGTTTATAGAGTTATTTTAAAAACTGTGTGGCTCCAGGAGTGTTTTGGTGCCCATAAACCTGGAGGCTCCTGGGCACAAATGAAGAGTGGGATGCTGAGCTCTGCACCCCCCGAGGGCTGCAGGCAAAGGCCGGAGCCCGTGCGTGCCAGGGGAGACAGGCAGCTTTCATGGCTTCAGTTCTTTCTTCTGAACCATCCCACCCAGGCTTGGACACTGTGGCTGAGTGACCAAACCAGCCTCCTGGGGAGCCCACAGTCCCACTCCTGCACGACCCATGTTCCCCTGAGATCTTCCGGAGCTGGCAAGCATCCTGCACCACCAGCTCGGAGGGAGTCTGTGTGAGGTCTGCTGCAGCACAGGGAGCATGGCAGGGAGAGAGGGGGAGGAAAGCAGCCAGGTAGCTGGTTAGGAAAAGCCTCTGGCTCACAGGAGGTGTTAGATAAGGGAGGTCATACCTGAAAGAGAAATAGACAGGTCAGGAAAATAGGACCCAGAGCCACCTGGTTAAGAAGGGGGCTGCTGCAGAGCCAGAAGGATCCTGCTCAGGGATGGCAGAAAGTGGGCAAGAGCCTTCATGGGCAAACCACCACCTCATGTTAGTGCTGGCACCAAGCAATGTCTCCCTCTGGCAGCCTGGGCAAGAGACCGAGTGCTGCTCCTGGACTGCAGCACAGAGGGAAAGAGCAGAATGACCAACACCAAAACCCACTGAGTGCCATCCACACACACATCCCCCAGCCTCCATCCCTGCTGGGAAGAGCCGCCCATGAGCAGCCAGGAGAGCTTGCACCATTGCTTCCATCTCACCAGGCAGCTGGGGCCTCAACCTCTCCTGCAGAGGGGTCTGGACAGGGATGAAGCCAGGGGGTGGCTCAAAGCTGTCGCTGCAGGTGGGTGCTGGCAGGTCTGTCCATCCTCATAGTGGAAGCCCTGCAGGCTGCAGGTCCTGAGCAGGGCAGGAGGCTGCCTTGCAGCTCATCACGGGGATCTGTTTGGTCTGTGCTCTTGGCAGCTCTGATCACCTCTCCTTGCAGGTGTGAAGCCTCCTCCTCCTCCTCCTCCGTTCCCAGGCCACGCACCCGTCCCAGCAGCACTGCAGCAGCAAAGCTCTTGGCTGAAGCACTGCGGGTCATCAGCTGTCGCAGGGAAGCTGGGATCGGGGCAGCGCTCTGTGGGGAAAACCTCACCTGAGGGAGCAGTAAGAAGCGAGAGAGGAGGATTTCACTCAAGTACCTCGAGAGTTGGGGAAGGCGCTCCGCAGCTTCTCCATTATGTCTTCCAGGCACATGCTGACTTCCTGGGTTTTGGCTTCCACCTCATCTGCAGCGGGAAGGAGGGCAGGTGGGTATGAGAAGGCTCTCTGGACATCCACCTGGCTGCCAGCATCTCTGCAGGGTGGCAGGGTGCGGGCAGCTTCCTGCAGCATGGAAGCAAGGGAGCAGGGCCAGGAGTTCAGCCCAAACCTCACCTGCAGTTTCAGTGTCAGGGGTGTTGTGCTCTTTCTCCTTTGCCTGGCTGCCTTCTGACTGATGTGGAGATGAAGCCAAGGAAGAGGCTGCTGAACCATTGCCTTCTGACTCTGCTGGAGGCTGGAGTGAGTTGTTGTGAGAAGGTTATCACGACTCTCTGTCCTTGGCTTCCCCTGTTCCGCCCATCCCCTCTGTGCCATTGTCACACTGTCACAGCTCTGCTGTGGCAAAGCCCACCCCAAGGCCCCAGCTCTTTGCTCTGAGCACACCTGCAGCAGCAGCTCCCTCAGCCTGTGCAGCTGCGACTCCAGCTGCTTGTTGTGGTCCTCCAGGATCTGCATCCGTGTCTCCAGGCGGCTCTTGTGCTGCCGGAGGATTCGTGCTTCTGCCAGGAGCTCGTCGTTACGCGGGTCTTGCACTGATTCGGGAGAGCCTGTAGCCAAGGTTGGAGACTCCACTGCCTCATCGTGCTGCCATTTCAAACGTCTCAGCTCTCCCTGGAGGATCCTGCGGGACAGCCCAGGTCAGCATCCCCACAATCCTTCCTAGAGACTGCTGGAAACACGCGGGAGCTGCACGCTGGGGATGGCCCACAACTCAGACTGAGCTTTGCCATTTGTGAAGCTTAAGGGCCAGGATGCTGCACTGCAGAGTGGCCTGTCTGTGGTTCTACCCCGCTGAGGGAGTTCACAGATATGCAACCACTTCCCAAGAGGCTGAAAACAAGGGCAGGGAAAGCATCACCTCCTCCTGAGCTGATCGTCCCTGCCTAGAGCCTCACCCTGTGCGGTCCAGAGCAGCACTACCACTGTTCACGAGGGGCTCGGGGACAAGAAAGGCAGAGTGCCCTGGGCTCACTTCAACCACTTTGGGATTCAGGAGGGGAACAGGTTCTGGGGATGTGGGAAGGAACATTTTGGGGGAACAGGGTCATCTCCCTTCCTTGGACAGCACACCCTCACTGAGTTTTAGTGCTCAGCTTAGACACCCTCTGGAACTGCCCTCTCAGCATCTGCAATCCCCACCTCCAGACCCAGCAGCATCCCCTGGCTCCACTCTGAGCTCTACAAGGCTTCTCCAGTCCCTTCCCCCCTCTCAGGGGGAACTCCCTCGCAGGGAACCCCCCCTTTCAGAGTTGGTCCTGTCTCTACCTGTTTTCGTCCTCTAAGTGGGCCAGGACTCGCTCCAGCTCTCCTTTGTCATCCATGTTGAGGCTTCCTGGAACCTGCTGGCCTCCCCCAGGCTCTCTGTCGGTGATGGGGCTGGAGTGGCGCAGCAGGTACTGGTCCTCGTCCCTGTTCCAGCAGGTGGAGAAACACCTTAATTAGGGAAATCATGGGATTTGTGTGCCCTTGGGGAAGGACAGCATGGAGGGAGGCAGTTTCATAGAGGAGCTCCTTCTGGCTGCTCCAGGCCTGGAGCTCAGAAGGTGCTCGGCATCCCCAGTAGCTGGGGGTGCCCAAGACCTTTCACTCAGTGGGACTGGGAAGGAAAGCATTTCTGTACCCTGGCTAGGCATGGACAGAGCCACAGGAGCCCTGACTCATCAGGAGGTGAGGAGAAGGGAAAGGAGACAGAACTCACAGGCTGTCATCAGGGGACAGGCTGTCACTGAAGAAGGAACAGTTCTGGCTTTCCATCTCTGCAAGCCTGGAGGGAAGAGAAGAAGGTTGAGATACAGTCAGAGACACCCCGACTGTCTGCTCAGTGCACCCTACTTAGGGCAGCCCCTGCAAGACTCCTCTCTGGCAGGGTCTCCCAGCTGGCCTGCACCAGTTTGCCCCTCTGTAGAGGCTCTGGAGAGTTTTGCCTTTTCAAAACCAAAATACACTGCTGCTCTGGGTGTAAGCATCTGGAATAAAGAGCTGCTGCTGTGCAGTCAGCTCAGCCTCCTCTCTCACAAGCAAAGGAAGGAGGTGTAAGAATTCCAGCTCCGGCCCAGGGCCTGAGCTACAAGTACAGGCTCCCTGTACCCCTCGGGCCCCCACAGCGAGGGCAGAGGCACTGCAAACCACAAGGCAGCAGCACTGGGAAGCTGGCAAACAGCTCTGGTGAGGACACAGAGCAGAACAAGACACTGAGGGATGTGCCTGGTGAGAATCCATCCAGCAGCTCATACTGGGAAGAGTAGGACAGTGCATGGAGGCTGCTGCATCACCGAGACATCTGCTGTCAAAGGCGTGGTCTTTGCTGCCAATTTACACGGCATCAGCCATGTCCCAGGCAGGTTTGCCTGGCTCTGCAGTGTGCTGGGAAGGGTGGAGGAGTCTGTGACCATATATCTGCCCCAAACCGCCCCCACACCCATCAGGGTCATGCTCCGTGCCCAGGCAGGACAGCAGAGCCCAGGGGTGGTACCTGCTGGCAAAGTGCTCGATCCGGGAGTGTGTGTCGGCGTGTGGCAACATCGGGGAGGAGGCTGGGCTGCAAGAGATGCACATTGGTCAGCAGGGCTTGGGAGACGCTGATCTCACCTGGCTGAGAAGAGCCAGGGACAGGCTGGAGAGGGAGACTGAAATCTCTGTTCCTTCGAGAACAAGGTGTCATATCACCCTCAGAGCAAGTGATCCTCCAGCCCTCCCCCAGGAGCCCTGTATGAGCTGAGATGCTCCTTCCATCCCCAGAATTCGTGTCTCATTCCGGGTCAAAAGACATAACCCAGGGCACAGCCAACTCACGTCTCAGAGAAGTCAGCCTCGAGCACAGACTGGACGGGCAGGTAACCCCTCTGTGGGTGCTTGCTGAAGTACTGCTTGGACCGAAACTTGTTCTTCAGCGTCGTGGCAAAATCTCTCATGTTCTCACTGGATGTGGTCTGCAGAGACACCAACATGACAAAGCTGCTGCTTCATGGAAAGTGGGGGACCACAGCTCAGCACCCACGGGAAAGAAGTCCCCTCAGACTGGGCATGAGCTCCACGGGGGAAGAGGCAGATAAAACTGAGGAAGCAAGGAGGGCACACGGCAGCTCTGTCAGCCTGTCGTGGGGCCTGGCACAGGCCGAGCTGGGCGCTGGGGACCATGCACCCTGCTCACCATGAGCCCCAGAAGAGCAGGGACACAGGCAGCCTCCAGCATGCAGAGGGTACAAAACTACACAAGCGATCCACTTGTGGGGCTGCACCAGCCTAAACATCACAAGGCTGCTGCCACCAGTGGGACCCGCTCTGAGCCAGGCCCTCCCAGCCCAGCCCAGCTCCGTACCGGGGTGTAGTACTCCATGATGGGGTAGTGCAGCTTGTTGCCCTTGCTGGCTCGCCCGGTGAGGAAGCAGGTCTGGCAGATATCCACATTGAACTGCTTCAGGCTCCGATACCTGGGGAGGTCAAGAGGCCATAAGGAAGCACTGGAAGTCATCAAAAACACGTGTTTAAAGCCCAAGAAGAGGTCAGAGGGAAGGGGACAGAAGTGGCCCGTGTTGCTCTAACACCCCAGTGAACCCACAGTGCTGGGGGCTGAAGTTCCCAGAAAGGCACCCCGCTCCTTCCCCTTAGCTGGCGCCTGCTCTGCCCGGCCTGAAACACTGCTGGCTGCTCCAGGCTCCCCCAAGAGCACAGAGCAACCTCAGCTCTCTCCTGCAGGACACCACACACTCCCCTTGGGGCTAGGGTCCCGTCTCACAACCCTTACCTGAACCCCTTGATGGGGCACTGCCGGCACACGGAGCACTTGGTCTGGTGCTTCACCTGCTCGGCCATGGTCACCCGGTGCAGCACCGCCAACCACACCATGGACTGCGGCTCCAGGTTGGCCCACTCCAGGAACTGGGACGCCTCAATGGCAGACTTCCCATTACTCTGGGGAGGGGAGAGGAGGGGGCTGCTCAGAGCTGGGGCCCAGCCGTGGCGGGGCGCAGGTCCCCTGCCACCCCGGGAGCCCGTCCCCGGCGCGGCTGCTGCAGACGGGGGCGAGGGCCGCGGCCCCGCACTCACGAAGCGAAAGCAGCTGCGGATGCTGGGCTCCACGTTGCTGCCCCCGAACGCCGCCACCTCCCCCAGCTGGCGCGGGACCTGGATGGCCTCGTGGAGCAGGACGCCGAGGTGCCGCTGGTCACATAGTCCCCCGGCGTTCGCCACTTGGCTGAAGAGATCTGCGGGCAGGACGGACGCACAGCTGACACCCCAGCACCCCAACAGGAGGCAGGCGCGGGAGAGCAGTGTGGGGGTCACACCGGGGACCCCACTGACCGCCTCCAGCAGGGAGCTCAAATAAGAGGAAAAAACTGAGCTATGATTAAATAACCTTTACCAGTATCCTTCCAGCTCCTAATAACCAGTTTAGAGTTAACTTTTTCAGACAGGGGCTACATACATCATTTATTTAACAGCCACAGCTAGCCTGTCCTCTGTGAATCAGCCAGATCCCTTTATTTAACCCCTTGGTGCTCCCTATGCTACACAATATTCCCCTCCACAATATTCCATGGTTAAAATGCAGTGAAGAATGCGATTTGCCTGAAACCTACTTCCCCGCAGCCATGCACCCCCTGGTATTTTCCTTCTGGAAAGCACTGGATAACTTTCCTGTGTGCCTTCTCTGCACTGTTCCTCACAGTGCCATGCAAGCCAGAGCACTGCAGCACCAGTCAGTCTACAAAAACACCTCCTAATTTCGGTGGCGTAGGCCTAGGGAAGGAGGGAGAGGTGATGATGCAAGGAGCTTAGTCACTGCAGGAAAGCTGTTTCTTTGCTCTTCCTGGGCAAAGAAGGTGTAAGCCAGGAAACAAAACCACTCCTGTTTTCCCCAGGTCAATTCACACCAGGTTGTGGGGGAGGGAGACAAGGGACTCACACTGAAACTTCTCCTTGACCTCTGTCCCACACAGACACGCGATGCCCGTCTTGAAGGAGAGAGCCCTCATCTTCCCGCTGCGGCCACTGCAAGGAGAGATATTCCACAGGCTGGCAAATGTTCCAGAGTGGCTTTTTTTTGGCAGGGGGGTCATCAAGGCAAGCACACAGCAGGCAGCCCCCGTCACCAGCAGCCAGAACCTTCCTGCAGCACTGCCAGCTGGAAGAGCAGCACGGAGGTTTCCTCACAAGCACGGCAGCCCCAGCTCAGGGGACACTGAGGGAGAGGTACCTGTCAAAGACGTTCAGCAGCCAGTTGAGGCTCATGTCCACGCAGAGGGGCACGTTCACCAGGATGCCCCGCTCCTCCTCCAGCCGCTCGTAGAGGGCAGTCAGGCAGTGGATGACCTCCACCACGTCCATGGCCCGGTCGCTGGGCTGCAGGTCGTGCTCATTGAAGATTTCCAAAGCCGTGGCCAGAGTGACCATGTCCACTGCACAGAAAGCACAGGCGGAAGGATCAGAGGGAAAGGGGGGAAATGAGACAGGTGAGAACCAAGAGGAGAGAGACGCAGCCCTGCCCTAACCTGGGGCAGTGTTAGTCCCACTGTGCTGGGAAAAATGCTGGTAGGATGGGTGCAGCTCCTAGAATTTCTCTCCCGTCTGTAAACCTCTCCCAAAATACCACATCTCCACCTTGAGCCACCATTCTCTGTGACCTTCTTTCCTCACTGCTGTGTCCAGCCATGGCCATGAAAACGCTATCCATGGAAAGCTCTGTGCAGTGCCCAGTGCTGGCCTCTCTGCACGTGCCAGGTCCCTGTGGGGCAGGTGTGGGGAGGTGAGGGGGCACAGACCCCACAAGCAGCTGCCCAGAGATGGATCAGTCCTGTCTGCAGCTCTGACGGGGTGAGGGAGTTAAGGCACAAACCCAAAACAGGGCTAGGACAGTGTGAGCTGCCCTGGCTGCTCTGCTTTCAGATTTCTGTAGCTGCAGATTCTAAGTGCTACTTTGTTAGCAACCAGCAATAGTTCTTCCTGAAAGCCTTTCCATCTTTGAGACCATTTATCATCACAGTACCCAGGGGATTGTGTGCCTTTCCCACACTGTAACTTCACTCTGTGGAAAAATCCTCCCTTCTCCTGTCAAAGCTGCTACACTCGCACTGGGAAGCCCCAGCTCCCGTGCCAGGGAGTATCGCTCCTGCCCACCCTCGTGTCCACACTGCCCACGACTGCATATGGCTCTGATCTATCCCTCCCTGCCTCTTTCCTACACAGCCACTCCACCAAACTCCTCATTATGGGAAAGCTGCCTTGGCAACCTCTCTGCCCTCTTCTCAAGTATATCTTGAATAAAGAGCACTTACTGAAGTCATTTCTGAGCTGGAAAGAAGGCGACAGCGCAGCATCTGAGATGCAAGAGATGCACAACCAAAGATGCACAAGCAGCACGCAGGAGGGCTCTCCTTTGCTCTTCACCCTTATTTCCTCTCCACACTTTGCCTGCTGCTGCATGGACACTTTTACAGGGTGGCAAAAGCCAGCTGCTGCTTTCTTCCATTTGCATTCCCTCATCCCTGAACGCCCCTGGGTACAGGACAGCCCGACCACCACAGTGTCATGAAAATACTCCACAGCCAGGGTTCGACTCCCTCGAGAACCCAACCTCCTCTTACCCTGGCTCATTGCCTTCTTCCAGGCCTTTCACAGGACGTCAAGGAGCACAGGTCTGCCTGGGACCCCACTGCTGCCTGGCTGTACCTCCTCCCCTTCATGAACAATTAATTCAGGAGGGGGATTTCCCTCAGCCTGCTGCTGCTTCATTTTGACAGAGCCTTAGGTGAGAGGCTTCATCAAAAGCTCTGAGCAGCCAAGGATGCTGCATCTATCAGATTCCCGTCTGCCTGCTTGCCAGTTCCACCAGAAACTCCTCAGCAGTTTCCAAGGAGCAGCTACCTCTTGGAGAGACGTTTGAACTCCGGTCGTATCATATTCACCCAGCTATTAATCCTCCAGTTTTCACCAACAGTGAAAGTCAGGTTTGTTGGCTCCCTTCCTCCTCTTTAAGCGGTGAAGCCCTCTCTGTCCCTGCCAGTGAGGCTGGTTTCATCTCTCAGTTACATCCACACCTTCTCCATGCTCCTTCGGAGCCACTTGGTGAGCTCCTGCCTGATCCCACAGCTTTGTAACTCTGAGCAGGACCACTTTGTTCTCATATCCCTTTGGCTTACACCTGTCCCTGAGTCATTCCCACCCCAAGCCTGTAAAGAAAGGCACTGACACAGACTGGAGGATTTGCTCAGCTTCCCAAGCTGATCTTCCTGGTTTCTCGCCTCAGCTACCTGTCCCCTGGTGCCTCCTGCCTTTGATGTGCTGATAAAAGCTCGTGTCAGTTTAATGCCTCCACCGAGGGAGACCCAGCAGGAGGGAAGCCCTTCCCACACTCACATCGAAGGGCTTTTTGCACCCGCCGGAGTTTCATGGCCGTCCGATACGCCGAGAACTTGATGTTGTTCAAATCCGCTGCAGCGACACAGGAAAACGAGAATAAAACCACGGCACAACATCTTTGTCTCCAGGGCAGGAAGCAGCAGTTGCAGCTCCCAGACCCCAGCCCCAGCAGCAGAAGCAGAGCACATGCAAGAGGGTGAGGAGGGGAGCCTGGCAGGGGTCACGCCCCACTGCTTTGGGGGACCCTGTGCCACGGAGGGGAGCAGGTGGCCCGGGGGAACCCCACGAGCACCCGATGCTGCAAAAAGGCAGGTACTACTGCAATGGTTCTGTGACGGCCTCCTTACCCAGCGTCTGGTACAACTCTGTCATCTTTGGGTGGTCCCAGCACGTCGTCTGGGCCTGGTGGCTGGAAGAAAAATGGATGGAAACCAAGAGTCAATCTGGTAACTAAAAGCTGCCACGAGAGATTTCAAAAAGGCCCTGGCCAGTGCTGGGAAGGAGTGTTTCAGTGTCTGCAGACACTGCTGCACCCCCAGTGAGCATCCTCCCCAGCCACAGCAGCACGAAGCATGCCCACAGTAGGACATCCCCACCTGCTGCCAGCCCCCTCTCCTTCCAGCCAGGGTTTCCCCTCACCTTGGGGATCCCAGCAGGCAGGGAAAGCCTGGCTCTGCCAGGCTGGGCAAGACACGCTTCACTGGAGGTGAGTTCTCACTCCAGTCTGTTCTCTGCCCCCCTCTCCGAACCGGTCCCCAATTCCTGATCCCTCCAGGCCAGAGAAGGCCACGGGCTGTGTCTGGGAACACACTCACTTGATGTAGTACGGCACTTTGTTGGGGGAAATGGCTCGCTCCCAGGGGACCTGGACAGAGGCTGCAAGGAGAGAAACACGTGTCAGATCAACACCAAATGCTCCTCTAAGCTGATGCTGTTTCTGATGCCAGCCAGCAGGACTGTGCCAACAGGTGGGTGCCTCTGGAAAGGCTGTGTCTTCCCAAATCACCAGCTGGAGGTGTTGGTGCAGGCAAGGGGATGCTGCCTATAAGACAGGCACAAGACTGCTGGTATTGTTAGAGACATCTCGCCTCTCGAGACAGGGGCTTCGTGTCTGGCTGAGCTCAGAACTCAGCAAGAGACACACTCCCTGATGCTTTTGATGATGACCGAGGCAACTCTGGCCACCAGTGGGCAGGGCTCATAGCAGATGAGGTTTGGGCACACAGGCACAGCACTGCCTGCTACGGCCTGGCTCAGACACCCAAAGCATTTGTTGTTCCTGTTATTCCTGCTCTGTGTGCCAGCTGCAGTATCTTGGGAAGATGAGGATGCATCCCATACCAGTTGCCTGCCACCCCGTGATATAGAGGATGGAAGCCATTGCATGACCCTCAGTTATTTTCCTTTTTCACAAGCACTGTATCAATTCCAGCAACTGGAAAAGCCATTCTTCCTTTCAGATTGGAGTACACGGTCTGCAGAGAACAGGACAACAAATCCCACGGACATCTAGAGACTCTGCAGGGCTCAGCATTTCCAAGGACAGACCCCACGCTCTGGAGCACACCCTGCTGCCCACCCTTTGCAGGTCTCAGAGCTGTCAGCCAACAGCTCCGATCTGTAGAAACAGCCTCCCCTCTGCCTCGCCATATGAACGAAAACCTCCTTAAAATGCATATTTTTAGCCTCCAGATAACTAACACGGGATATGAGGGACTGCCTTTTCCTGCCATCTGTTGTCTTGCTCTGAGGCTGACACAGTGGCGGTGTCCCCTGGGAGCTGCTGCTGCGAGTGTCACAGCTCTGTGCTCCGAAGGGAAACCACGCTCACGTCCCACCCCTGGTCCCACAAGGTGAGGCAGCACAATGCCAACTTCGGAGATGCCTCCTGCTTTGGCTCCTGTGCACCAGGCACCAGCCTGGGCCCTTTTCCAGCCTCGTGCATGGCTCTGGGCTCAGCAACAGGACTTTGCACCCCGTTTTCCTGTGCCACAGCCCAGGCTGCTCTGCAGAGGCAACCTCGTGGCAGAAGCCAGGGGGACCCACTCACGTACAGGAGAGGAAGTGCTGGGAGCCCGGTCCAAAGTCCCGGTGGGCATCTTGGAGCTGCTTCAGGCGTTCGTTTATGGAGGCCTGAAGAATTGAAAAATAATTCACTGGCAGTCCAACAGGCATTTTGGATTGATGACCCATTCAGGAAGGCTTGTGGGTGGACTCAGACATGCCCCAGCACACAGATGCTCTTCCTTCCTCTCCTATCTCGGTGTTTGTGCCCCCCAGCCTGCTAAAGCCTCCACAGCTCCTCCCACAGCTGTGCTGAGGCAGCACAGCCACACCTCCAGCTCACCTGTACCCATACTCTCAGAGACATCAAAGCAGCCACAGCTGGTACTGACCTCCTCCACAAACACGTCCTGATTCTCCCTTTGTTCCTCCCACTGCCTCTTCCCAACCAAGATCTCTGCAGGTTTACCAGACACTTCCCTCACACTGAGCTGACGCTCTTCTCCTCCAGCAACACCAGCTATAGCATCCCTGCTGTGCCAAACCTTACTTTATCATCCTTGCAGCTCAGCAGTGACAGCCCTTCCCAGCATCCTCCTGCCCGTGGTTTATCTGCAGTGCTTGCTCCTGACTCCTTCCCACCTGCAGCTGTTTCCAGCGGGTGTTGATCTGCTCCAGGGTGCGGGAATTCTCCATGCACAGGTGGACATCTGAGATGGCAAGCTGGTGTGCAAGATCATTGACCACTTTCACCCCATCCTTCATGGGGGAGAGCTCCTCTTTGAACAGCTGGAGTCCAGTGCCCGGGGACACAGGCACAGAGCAGGGGAAGAAGGAAAAGAAGCAGGTGAGTAGCCAGGACTGGGATCCGATTCCTTTGCTACAAGCTAGGGTGGGCTAGTGGCTGCCAAGCTGCTGCTGATTAACCCTCCCACAGGGTACCTCAGCAGGGGAAAAAATACCCAACCAAACCTACCAGGCTGCAGATTACTCCTGATAAATGAAACGGGGACAATGACTCAGCTATGCTGAGCCACTGTACCTGTGTAAGGTCTGTGCCACGAGGCGGCACTCAGCACGGCCAGTTGTTCAGGACGCTGCTGGCCAAAACCCCCCTCACAAAGCAGGGGGGCTTGTGGGAAGGAGGACTCGGCCCTGAGATCCCAGGTAATGAGGCTGCCTCGGACTGAGCAGCTCTGTCCTCCCGGGAAGCAACATTTCATCACCTCCATGGCCAAGGCTGGGGCCGTCTCAGAGCCAGGAGTACCTTGGTTGACTGGATGTGCTCTGGCAAGGAGTCTATGAAGAGGTCCCCGATGGGTTCCCAGGTCTCCCGCACACTTTCAGCCTGGTCCAGGGTCGTGCTGAGCTCTTCCATAGCCCCTTTAATCTCCAGCAGCTGCTCCAGTGTCCGTTCAATGTGGCGGTGCTGGTCCACGCAGCGGGCCGTGAGCTTCTCCCACAGCTCACTGGCCACGTTCGCCTGCTTCCAGACAAAGCGGCTGATGTTCTGGATCCGGTGCCGGGGAGACACATCTGAGAAGGCAAAGCAGGAGGGGAACAGGGAGCTAAAATGAGAGCCCAGCCCAGAGGAGAGTGGGGCAAGGGATGGAGAGAGGACGGGGAAATGGGAGATTAAAAAATCTAGGGAAAACTGGAAAAAGGGAAGGAAAACAAGTAATAATAGTATCCATCTCTGCACCGGCTCCTCTAGGTATCCAGCTTCTCTATTCTCACAGGCAGAAGCTATGCTGCTCTTTAAAAACCTACCTGAGAGCACATCTGGTGCTGCCTCATCATGGATGGGGGATGCCCCCATCATGGACTGCACCAGGAGCCTCTGCCTTTTCCTGGGACAGTGACACTGCTCTGTGCCAGTCTGACCTTTGGCCAAAGGACTGGGCACAGCCTGGGCACGGTGGTGTGAGGCAGAGCACTGATGTGCTGCTTTGTGCCACACCAGCCACCTCCATTCCACCCTCTCCGGGCTCTAATTACCTCTCCAGGAGGAGCTGGGAAACCAGAGAATAAAAAAAGGGGGAGCTCCACAAACCTTTGCTTTCCAAAGTTGGTTCTTCTAATTCCTCAAATGGGTGCTGGGAAAGGAAAGCCTGTGCTGACTCCAGGACAGAGTAAATGTATGGTCCCCGAGACTTCACTTCTTCCATGAACGCCTGGAGAGAAGAGCACAGACGTGAGACAGCAGGCTGAGCCAGAAAGCTGTGCCCTGGCTGCCCCCTTGCCAAATGCTGCAGTGATTTATTCACCCCAAGGCCCAAACCTCGCTGGAGGCAGAGAGAGAAGTCAACGTTAAGAGAAGTATTTTTGCAGTTCAGGGAAGGAATGACCACCTGCCAGAAGGTGGCTCCTGCAGAGGTTTGGCCTGCAGCTTTGCTGGAGTGGGGAGACAGAACAGCGAGCCCAGAATGGTGTGTTTGAGCCAGGACTGCACAGGAGGAACTGTTTTATTTACGGTGCTTTCAGAGGCACTGCTTGGAGATGCTCCTCACTCGTGCAGTGAGAGCACGGCCACGCCAGCAGTCCTTCCAGCAGCTGCTCTGCAACAGGTCCAGCTGCTGCAGGAGCAAGGAGAGGAACAGCAGGATGCCCCAAAGCGGCACATCTGCCAGAGAAGACTTCAGAGGCACGCTGGTTTAGTATGTCCTCTCCTCCCCTCCAACTGCAGCTCCCGCACCAGGGCTGTCTGCTGGATGGGCAGTTTGTGTACCAGGGAAGCTCCAGCAAGGATGAGGGATAGCAGCAGTAAACATTTTGGTTTTGCTTTCAAGGTAAAAGCAACTAAAGCCCAACAGCCACCGGCAGTGAGAAGAAAATGCTGTGAACACGGGAGCAGGAAACTCTGATCTGCCTGGGTGTACCCCAGTTTCAGATATGATAACGTGTTCAGGCACCACTCATGTCCCAGCCACAGGACTGCCCCTAGACCAACCAGCCTTCTCAGGCCCCAGGATCCCAAAAGCAGAGGCCAGTGAGAGGCAGGACATAGGGAAGCCACTACAAATGGCAGGGTTCACTACCAGCTGCAGGTGACCAGGGCTGTAATGTGGGTTTATTGTCCAAAACCAGACGGGCTCTGCCTTTTTTCGGGAAGCAGAGATGGAGACAGTCAAGGACTGGTGCACCCACAGGCTGTGGCGTGGGCAGCAACACAAGGCAGGGGTCCCAGGCAGGGCTGCCCACCCCCAGCCCATCCCAGCAGTGACCGGGAGGCACGAGGAACGCACCGCGTGCGTCTCCTTCTCCTGCTGCACCAGGAGCACATCGCCCCGCAGGGGCAGCTGCGCCGACAGCTCCTCATCCTTCTGCCCCAGCCAGTCGATGATCTCCTGGAGAGGCACCTGCAGCTTCCCACTGTGGTCAGAGAAGGCCTCCAGCCGAGCCCTGGCAGGAGAGCAAGGACAGTGAGATGGCACTCAGACAGACGGACAGGAGAGGAGCAGGTTCCCTGAGGAGGGCAAGCACAGCACCGTGGCTGGGTGCTGTCCCCCAGGACCTCCTCAGTGACTGGCAGCACACCTCAGCAAGGGCTGTGCGTGACCCCCAGCCAGCAGAGAGGCTACACTGCCACGTGGGGTGAAGCATGGAGGCACTGGGGACAGGAAACTGAAGCTGTTCCTCACCCTGGAGCCCAGAGCAAAGGACAGTCATTCCGTGTTAGCCTGTGGGTCAGAACTGCTCTGGCCAGCACGGGGGGCTTGGGATGGCATTTACATGTCTGGGAAGCTTCCAGGAGCCTTGGATTTAGGCAGGAGACAATTAACACGCCCCAGTTAAGCTCTCTGTCATGCTGGCTGTGGAGCTGCAAACTCTGACAGTCTGGAAGGCATGCTCCCCTCACGCAGTGGAGAGGGCTCCCAGCAAAGGGACAGGCACAGAGGAGGTGGAGGCAAAGCCGTGGGGCAAAAAGAGGCAACTGCAGAGATGGCAGAGGGTAGAGAGAGCAGCAGAAAGCAAGCAGGACTGAAAGCAGGGAGGGGAGAGAGGACAGGATGGGTAGAAATGGAGGAGATGCTTTCCAGCGTAAGGAGATTCAAAAGTCTGTGGACCAGAAGGGGAGCTGAGCCAAGGACACTGTGAATTCATGTGGCTCATCAAGCAAAAAAGTTCAAAAACCTCCTGACAATCACAAGCAGCAGGCAAGGCTGGAAGGCCAGGCCAGCCCGGAGCTTGCTCCAGGCAGGACTCTTACCGAAGGCTGTGGGATTTCTTTTTTATCTCGTTCCAGCAAAGATTCATCTCCAGAGGGGCCTGGGGCCCGGCAGCACGGCTTGGAGCCCCGGGGGTTACACACGAAGGTCCTGCACCATCCTGCGAGGCTTCAGCCTGGGCAGAAACAGAACCACGCTGCATCCAGAGATCGCTGCCCGGCGCTTTGGGCACCTGCTTGGGGACACCCACCCTGCTCTGTCCTAACCCCTGACTGGTTTTTCAACTCTCAAGGGGGCTGCCCTGTTCCTTAAGTGGTCTGCTAGCAGCTCCCAGGAAACTCCTGGCTGTCTCTGGAGGAAGGATGCAGTGCCAGCTCCAGCAGCACGGAGAGCAAAGGTTGAAGGGAGGGCTTACTGCACATCTCCCGTTCTCCTCAGTTATCCAGCAATGAGCTTATCTCACTGAGAGCTGTTAAGCCAGAGCTGGTCCTTACGTGTCACAGTGCCTGCAGGGCTAATGATGATTTTTCCCATGTTTTTCAGGGCTGCTGTGCTTCGAGAAGAGGCTGATCCTGCTGTTCCTAGGGACCGAGGGGATCTGCCAACATCCTTTATGCCATCCCCAACACTGGGACTTTGCCACCTGCTCCTCTACAGAGGCTCCAGGATATTCCCTGCCTGCATGGCGAATCTGAGAAGCCACTTCTCCTCCACAGATGCTGCTTCTCCTCCGCAGCTCTCCAGAAAGAGCAGCCGTGGGAAGGGTGCTGCGAGAGGCCACGGAGAGATGACAGCAAATCCTAACCCAGCCACACAAAGGAAGCACACTCAGCTGGAAAAACTGGGTGCTGATCCCTGGACAACAAATCCTTGTTGGAATCCTCTCCTGAGCCTTTAGCACTGTATCATGCCCCTGCTCACCGTGCACTCTGCTGCACGTGCTGGTGACAGCAACACACAGGATCAAGAAGCCCCTCACACAGGACTCAGGGAGTGAGAGGGGATTTTCTCTCCAAAAATCACAGTTTGTTGAGCAGAACACATGGACACATTCCCACAAGTGAGACGTCAATGAGCTGTGCTGGAGAAATGGCAGCATTTCGATCGAATGGTGCTTTGATATTAGAGCTCGCTTGAGATAATTATCCCCAGGTGCTTAATCAACCATAATTAAATGTGTTAGTACTTTCTAAACAGAGCGTACAACAGGCCAGATAAGGGCAGCTGCCTTTGGGGGAAAAGCAGCAGCTCTTCCAAGGGGAATGTGTAGATACTTGTGCTGTCCAAAGGCTCATGGAGGTGTCTGGAGAAGAGATTCAGCCAAGCTGAGGAAAACAACGGGCAGGAGAAAACAACCAGACAAGGAATTTGGCTGCACAGCTAAAAATACCCCCCTCCACACCAGTTCTCAGAGAAAAATCAAGTGATCGCCAAGACTGGTGCTAAGTTTGATTCATCTAAAAACATCTAACAGGCTGTTCTCTGCCTTCCCATCCTGCCACTCCAGAAACACCAAGAAAACAGAGAAAACCATCACCCACAGAGTTCACAGGATTCTTGGGGCCACGAATTATAATCCACTCGAGCTAAAACTGCTGCTTGCACATAGAAAAATCAGCGCTCTGCATGTGCAGGTCCTCACGGCACTGAAGTAGGTCAGTCCCACGGCACTGCCAGGGAACGCTCCAGCCCTCCCCTCGATCCCAGGGGATACCAAAGCAAGGGATCAGCTCTACCTGGGTGCAACTGCAGCACAGCTCTGCAGACAGCACAGTCCTCCCAGCCTTATTTAATAAGTTAAAAGTCCACCGTGCCTGCAATGCCCAAGCCCAGTGGATAATCCTGCAGCAACGACCAAGCAGAAAGCAGGTGCTGAACATCTGCTTCCCGAGGACAAGGGAGCAGAGGGAGAGATAAGTGCTTTCCCTCTGAGCAGCCCCTCAGCATCCCTTCCCCAGAGCCCCAGCCAGGACTCTCACTCCCCCTCCACCCCGGAACGGGTTTATTTTCGGGCGCAGAACACTCACGCAGGCTCTGGCAAGTGCATCTCCCAGTGCTCAGCCCCGGATCCGCCCTGAGCTCCGCCGGAGGAGCAGGCATCGCCTCCCGGCCAGCCGGGTGCCAGCGGCAGCACCCAGCAGGGCAGCGGGCAGGCACCGGGAGTCCGGCAGAGCCGGGCGCCCCGAGCACTGACCCCCCAGGAATGTGGAGGGGGGCGGCAGCGCCTCACAGCCAGCCTCAATCCCAGCTTTGTCCAGCGGCATTCCAGCAGCCTCCAACCTGTCTTAACCCCCGAGGCTGCCCTCAAAAGCACAAGGAGGGGCAGAGATCCGCCCGCTGCAGGGCAGCCCCGCGTGGGACATCAGGTGTGTGCGGGGTCATTGCCCTGGGCACTGGGAGAGATCCATCCCTGCAAGGGCGTGGCAAAGGGGATGTGCTGGGATGACCGGCAGAGACCTCGGCTCGGATGCTGGAGCACATAAAGAGCAGACAGGGGTGTTTGCCAGGGAAGAGATTTATCCAGGAAATGATCCCATCAAGCCTCAGTGACCCAGAAGGTAAAGAGGTCCTTGAGATCTAATCCCAAAAAAGTCAAAGGTGCCCTTGTTGTCCCCCACGTGCCCCAGCACAGGGTTGGGTACCAGCAGATGTTCATGCCAGCCTGGACCAAGTGCAAATAGTTTCTTTTTGCCAGAAAGCTCTGGGCTGGCTTCTTATGTCCCCCACAGTCCTGACGCCCAGAATTTTTATCATGCTCTCTTCCACCTACAGGGAGGGAAAGAAAAGCTCCCAGTATCTCTCCCTCTCTTCCCCTCCTTCCCTGCCTGCACATCTGACGGGCGCTGCCCCTCCCTGTGGGACCAGCACAGCCAGCTCCTCTCCTCACCACCTCTCGGGTCCAACAGATGGGAGAGCAGCTCTCAGACTGGAGGAGGGGGCTTCAGTGAGGCCAGGACACAGCTCAGGATGGGCTGTCTGCAGCCTGCCAAGAGCTTTCAGGACTAGCGAGGACAAGAGAGGGAGGCTCTTTCCTAGGTGGCAACAGCAGAACCTTCAAGCGAGGCAAACTGTCATTAACACTGCTCCTGCTCCCCTCCTCTCTCCCAGCAAATCCCACAGGCCTCTGACCCCCTCACAGAGGCTTGGACTGCTCAGGCAGGTCAGGAACGCTTTTCCCTGCTCATCTTGTTCTATCCCTCTGCCTCCTCACTTCATTTGCTGGGCTATTTATCAACCACCCGTGCACTGGCCCAGCAGCAGCATTGTATCAGCCACCCTGGGGCCAATAAACCCTGACTCAGCCACCAAGAGCCTGCCCCCCTGCCTCATTCTTGCATGCTCGAGCCTCTCCAGAGACAGCTCTGCCTTCCTCTCGCAGCTCCCCGAGGCAGGACGGGTCCAGGCTGATGGTCAGCCACGGCAGGGAGAAACCTCAGGCTCAGCCTTTGCTTTTCATGCTTGAAGCACGATGAAAAAGGAAAAGGCAGAGCTGGGACCTCATTTGCTCTGGGAAGAACACTGCCAGTGCCCAAGGGAACCTTTGGCACTGTCCGTCAGTCTCCAGCCAGGTGAGAGGTACCCTGGGACCAGCAGCTACAGGCAAAGAGGGATTCACAGCCTGGCAGAGCCAAGGCAGCATTTCCCCACCCTAAAGGTGCTAAACCAGCTCCTGACAGCTCAGTGCAGAGCACAGGTAGCTTTGCAGGCAGTTGCCAGAACACCTTTCTGTTCTTCACTCTGCTCTGCCATTTACCCAGGGGTCCCCAGAGACCTTCCTTCCCCACTGGTGAGGAGCCTCAGAGACCCTGGGGGAAGGAGGAGGGAGACCAAGATCTGGTCTCTCAAGATAACTAGATTAGAAAGAGGTCAGACTCCTCCTCTGCCTTACAGCATCCACCAGGGGCTTATTTCCAAGCTCTTCCCTGCCACCAGGAAGAGCAGAAAACCTACAGTTTCACCAAAAGCTGACATTCTTCCAAGTTTCCAGGGGAAAAAACAAAAACCAACCAAATACCTAAGAGCTGTTAACAGTAGCCTCTCACTGTTCATTGTGAAAGAGGCTCGAAATCCAGCTCTGCAGGTTGTCTCTCTTCCCCTACTTTGGGAAACACTTTGCAGCCGGAGCGCTGGAGGAGAGCGCACGCTCTCGTTAAGTGCAGCCGACGGGGCGCAGGGGCTGACAGCCTTCCCAGCCAGGAACACAGGGCCTGCTTTGCCCCACAGAAATCTGCAACCTCCGCAAAAAGCTGCCACGAGAAAGACTCCCAGAGCCAGCTCTTACCTGAGACAGCGGGCGGGCAGTGGTGCTGTGCTGCGCCTGGTCTGGGATGCGCCACTCAGGACATCGCGGGAGGACATAGAGCCATTCCTGCATCACCAGGGGCTGCATTAGAACTGATGGTCATGGGGATGGAGCACCTGCAAAGCAGCGTTAGAGTCTCTGGGTCAGCCTGCACCTCCTCACGGAGCTGACCCCCTTCCCAGCTGCCCAGAGCACTGCCTCGGTGGCAGCTGGAGACTAAAAGGAAGCATTTTTTATTTAATATACATCTACAAGCATTGCAATCTTGTCTCATCTAAACATCCAACTCTTTTTTTTTCCCACCTGGTTATGCAGTTTGCTGCATTGATACGCTGTCAGTGAGTCCCACAGATTATAATGCATTTTTAGAAAGGTTTGGGTTTCTTGAATTGTATAAGATGCCCATAGTTTAAAGGAAGGGAGAGAAGATCTCGCTCTCATGACCACTGTTTTAGTTTTGGTTGAGATAACATTCATTTTCTTCCTAGCAGGTGGTACAGTATGGTTTTTTATCCAGAACAACTTATGTTTAGACAGAACAGACATATCCCCATAACAGACAACATTTTCAAACATATTTTTTCCTTTTATATTCAGAAGGCAAATTGCCTAGAGCCCCAGCCTCATGTATCTCATACTGTGAGCTAGCTTTTTATGAGTTTTTACTCATTATGAGCTATAAAATTCCCTTCATTATCCCCATTTTTGAACTGTATGACCTGTAAAGCCAGTTAGAAGTGGCCCCTTGACTATTCTGTAGATCAGAAATGCAACCGCTGGTCACACTGCTGTTTGGACTCTAAATGAGCTAAAACAGGGATTTATCTAACTGCCAGCATCCTCTCAGCTTTACAGAAAGCCATGAGAAATAAAGCTCAGAGAAAACTTGGTGACCGCTTTCCTACTTTTGAAAGGTAAAAATCACCTGCTCCAGCAGCCAGAGCTCGTGTCTGCGTGGAGATGAGGCTGCTTTCAGGGGAATGAATGATGCTGATGGAAGAAGGTTGTTGGCTCCTTCACACCCAGCTCAGCTGGACGGCTGGGAATCTTCCTGCTTGGCCCTGGCAGGGCAGGAGCAGGCAGCACGTCCTGCACTGACAGCAGCCACACTGGACAGACGGGTGAGGAGAAATCCCCCCGGCCCTGCGCACGCTGCCCGTCTCTGACACTTTCACATCCCTCACGCCCTTGCCAGAGCTTTCGCTGCCTCTCTCCCCTCCATTACACACATTAAGAGAAGAGATTATCCTGTTATGACTTTTTTTTTTAATCTCTTAGTGATTTTTACGGCCATAATTCTCTCCCCTTCCAGCAGAACAGCCTGTGCTGAGCTCTCCAGCACGCTGACAATCCAAGGTCTTGTCCTCTCCCTCTCCTGCCCATTAGCACCAATGAGCACTGCAGGCTGTGCATCCCTGCTCCTCTCTCCATGCAGGCAGGGGATTATGAGGGGATTATGAGACCCACATTAATAATTATAAATTCCAGGGTTTTCAAAGCCCCCCAGCCTGTTGGGGCAAATTCACGACACCCAACTCCAAGAGTACGGGAGATTTCTGACAGAAGGTAACACCACCTCCTCTTCCTCCAGTGCTTGTGCCATTTGGTCTCTGTTCCTCTAAATTACCTCTGAATGATACAACCTAGCAGAAATACAATTCTCAGGGTGTGAAAAGTTATTTTTCCTCAAAGCCTCTAACAGAGGAGTGCCACTGAGCTCTTCCCCAGGACTGGGAAGCCCACGGCTTTTGCCAGGGAGGCTCTGTGATGTCTCACTGCAGCTGCCATCCTGAGGCCTGGGTTTTTCTGCGGCACAGGGCAGTGAAACTGCGGTGATGTGTGCTGGCCAGACGAGTTCAGCCAGCCCTCCAACACGGCACACAGGGGCTCTCTGCTCCCAGCCCTCCCAGCCCTCCCAGCACAGCCCGGCCCCTTTTTCCTGCCACCAGCACGGCAGAACAGGAGCAACACTGGGAAGGTCACAAGCTCTACTCTGACTGCATTTTGCTCAGTGACAGATCTGCATGCACGGGGCAGGTGCAGCTCTGAGACAGGAGTGGGTAACCCTTGTCCTGCAGGTACCCACGTGTAGGACGTGGAGGGTTTCCGTGCTCCCTGCCAGCATCACGGAAACAAGAACAGCCATTGCTGCACCTCCTGAGTGCCGGGCTCCTTGAACTCCTCCAGGGATGACAAGGCCCATCAGGACACAGATGGCACAGGGAACTAAAGCCTGTCCAAGGCAGCAGTCACAGAACAAGCTGAGTGCCAAGCAAAGGGCACCACCCAGTCACGTCCTGTGCAATACCTTGCTGCCACAAACGCTGGAGCAGGTTGGAGGGCAGCGGCTCAGCTGCCCTCTGCCACTCTGCAAGAGCAAAGACAAAGCCCAGAGGCAGAGAACACAGATAATGTGGAACTAACTGAGCTGCACAGCAGCCAGCACAAAGGAGGACATTCAGGAGCAGAGAGAGACAACCAGACGGAGAGGCACGTCTGCAGGCAAGCCAACAGCTCCATATGACCCCTTGCCAAATTCCCTGCTATTGCTGGAACCAGGCAAGGAGAAATGCTCTTGATCTGTTCTGCTTCTCTACCGAGGCACACAAAACAGTTCCAGTTCTGGCACTCCTACTTTAGTGCTTCTGCACAGCTCTGTGCCTGGGCACTGCAGCATGTGGAGCGGAGATTTCGTGGATGCTTCCAGGCTAAATTCCTATTGCCTGATGCCTACGCCTGTCAAGAGCCAAACCTGTGATCCACTTTGCCTCTCCCACACCACCATTCACTTTCTGCACTCTGCTTTAGGTTGGTGCTGGAGACCCAGCACACAGCAGCCGAGGTTCGACATCACACAAACCAGATTTAAGTGCTGACAACACAAGCTAATCATCCCCACAGCCTACTCCAAGCCTCTACCTGAAAAGGAGTTGAGAGATCCTCCTTTGGAGGTCTCAGGGAACAACGTGGTCAGGCTGTTCAAACAGATATAAAGTGAGCTTGGTCCCCTGGGCACACTTCTGTGCAAGCAGAACAAACATCAAGGCTCAGGTGAGCAGAAGCAGGTGAGAATTTCCACAGGCAGACACCACAAGAAACAGTTGTAGAGGCACCATGGAGCAGGGACTGGGGCACTGCACTCACCCAGTGGAGAGAGCAAGGAGGGAAACCTCTTCCACTGGTGTCTCTCACCCGATCTTTGCTGGAGGTCCCACTCCAGGCACAAAGGTGGACAGATCAGCCCTCAGAAGGATCAGGTACAACCTCGTTGCCTCGCACTGCTTTGCATCCTCCCACACGGAAAGCACCCCACACTTGCCTCTGCTCTCAGTACACCCTAAGAAGTGAAGCAGTCCATGTTCCACAGTGCTGTGTTACAGCTTCTAAACACTTCAGCACCCAAGCCACTACCACAGTTGAGAGCACGATGGTCCTCTAGTTGAAAAATGAGAAAGCCAAAAATCTTGATGTTACATTTCAACAGCTGAATGCTTGGGCATTAGGGTGTATCAAAACCAAAATAAATGCCTTTTTCCTTTTCCTACATGAGCTGTACCTGTTAAGAATTCAGCACTGGAGAGCCTGTCCCACTCCCTGCTTTCCAGGCAGTCTGACAAAGGCAGCTGGAACGGGCTTTGCTCAACCGGTTCTGCTTCAGCTCTGTCACACAACTCACTGCTCCACTCAGGGATCTCTGTGCTCTCTCTGCTTTACAGAGCTGCTGCAGCAGCATCCCTGGCTGGCTGGAGAGGCTGTCCCAGCTCCTGCAGCACCTCTTCTCCATCCCAGCCAAAAGGAAGGCGACAGCTTACCACCAGTGCACATGGTGCACAGTATTCTGCAATTTCGCTGCCTTTGTTTAAAATCCTCCTGATACAAACCCACATCCAAACTCTCCGAAACATGAAGGGAATTCACACTGCAGATGACCTCCACGGCTAAAGGTAACCCCCAGGATTAGGAACCTGTCACAGGACGCAGAGTGTAATGTTAGATGTTGAATTTCCAGCTCTCTGCCACATCTAACAGCAGCGAATACAGCATATAAGTCAAGAGGTCTCTCGATCACACCGTTTATGCTTTGAATTGCTAATTTCCTCCAATACATTCCTTCCTGAAACTTTCCACTTCGGATCCTGGCCTATAAGGAAAAAAATACAAGAACATCTTGAGGCAAGGCAGCGCAGCTCAGCCTTTATCCCATGAGGAGAGTGGAAATACAAACATGTTCCCTGCTGCTGGAAATGTTAATGGCTTTGTTGTTGTTTAACTTACTGTACAGAGAAGTAATAATATTTCAGCTCAGCATGTTCAGCGTCCTTTAAGGGGAAAGGTGGGAGGCTTGTGGATATTTCAGAGTTCAGCTCCCATGTAGATGCTAACAAAGGCAGCATTCCCAGGCTGTCAGACAGCAGGACTCCCTCGACAGCTTAACAACACATCCTGTTTCAGCAAAAATTGTTTTCTGCACTTGTAAGTAAATAATTTAAGCCTGAGATCGAGGGCCAGACGACCTACTTCCCAAGACCCCACTGGTCAAGGTTTGGTGAGAGAGAAGGAACCTTTGTCCCACTGGGATCAACATAAAAACAACACAGCTCCCTCTCAGAGCGTGGGCCCTTAATATCCATCTCTTTACAAACCAGGAATAGATAC
The DNA here is from genome assembly GCA_013397725.1 of Rhagologus leucostigma. NCBI lineage: Eukaryota > Metazoa > Chordata > Aves > Passeriformes > Rhagologus > Rhagologus leucostigma. The sequence continues at coordinate 942,628 of VZTD01002854.1, read as the reverse complement.
CCAAACACACTCCCACAAAAAAATCATCCCAACATTCTCCTGGTTGTTATGTGCTCCCGTGTACCACAAAAAGGGACTATCAGCAATCTTCCACGTGTCGGAGCATTTTCAACCCCATCATCTGAGGGCTAAAAACCCCAGATGCCAAAGGTGCCACTGGGCTTCACGCTGCACTCCCAGCAAAGAACCAGGTCCCCTTTATTAATTAAAATGAAGGGTGCTTCAACTAAGCACCTGCCCATAAGAAGTAACACAAAACCTTTGCTGTATCTGGTAGTGAGCAAGCAGCACAGAAGATGTGTTACTCACTGAGAGTGGGTGAAGTGGGGCCTCTCACATCTAATGAGCTCCTTTCTTAAATGGCCACTTGGACTCTGAGCTCGTAACCAAAATGTTCTTTTCATTCAATGGATAAACAGGTGCCACATGTCTTAATAAGGAAGCAGCATCCCTTCCCCTGCCTCACTCGCTCTCCATTTTCCCAAGCAACAGAACATACACATCCACACAATCTCAAACTGAAAAATTTCACCAGTTGGCTTTGCACTAGGAAACTGTGATGATGATGTCCCCACCTCACCAGGTGAGTGTGGGTGCATGCCCACAACATGGTCATGCAGAACTGACTACCCTTCTCTCTGCTCAAAAATAACTTAGGGGATTTTTTTAAGGAAGATTGAAAAACCTAAATTTCTTCTGCATGTCGTTTCAGGCTCCCAGCTGGGTTTTAAGTTGCTCTCTCCAAAGCTCACTTTTCCTAGGAACTCTTCCCATCTCTTTGCAGATTAAAGTACTGAAATAATGACTCAAGCAGGCAGAGGACCCAGCTGTGAGCCCACAGCCCTGCTGTGCTGGACACAGAGAAGCTGCTGCCTGATAGACCTGACAGACAGAAGGAGCAGGAGAAGGGGAAGCAGCAGCCTCCCAGAAGGGACAGCAGGGCAGGGGGGAAATCACTTGCTTAATGACTGAAAGAAGGCTGCACCAAGCATAAAAACTGAACCCACTTCTTCAGAAATCTGGCTCCTGTAGCCCTGAAAACCGCCGATTTAAACCAGTAAAAACCTCCAGCCTTCTCTTTGTCTTTCTCCTCTAAGGACCTGAACTTTCCATTCCCTGCTGCCGGAAGCAGGAAACAAGTTTTGCTGCATTGTGAAAAGCACATCACCCATTTGCCACGCTGTGTAACTGATCAACAACAGTGGGAAGAGCACACCCACACCCAGTTAGGATGGCCGAGATAATGCTGCTGACTCCTGGCTTCCCTGGCACTTTGTTTCTCATTCTCAGAGTAAAGCTGGCACCTGTTTCTCTAAACTGAATACTCTGCCTTGCCCCCAAGGTTGTCTTTATAATAAACTCCCTGCCAAAGCACAAGGTTCTCTGGCCTTCTGAGGCCATGAATTTTATGACCAGGCTGTGTGGCCCATGAAGCCACATTTTCTTTCCCTACTTGAGATGTCTCAGAGTGACCTTATTCTTATGCAAAGGGAAACAGCAAAGGAAAATGGGATGGAACGGTTTTGGCTCAGTTCTGAAAAGACTGGTTTTGTTTCCGTACACCTATGAAAGTGAGGGGTTTTTGAAGACTGAATTCTTTCTGGTCAGTATGTCTTATTTCATGAGACTTATTATTCCTCTTTCATGCTTTTATCATAGACATCCAGGCTGAAGTGCAAGCCTTGACCATATTTCTCAAAACATGACTATATTCAGAATTTCACCGTATGTCTCCAGAACAGGGGGCTTTTGTTTGAATCCACTCATTTAATCCCTTCCCTGTCTCACTTTGTTTAGTTCCGCAAAGAGCCACTCCAACCTGAGCAGCCCCATTCACAGCTACAGTCCTGGCCAGTTTTAGAGAGCAGCACTGATCTGCCTCAGGTACTAATTCCAGAGACATGGTCCTCACCTCAGCTCCTTCAGCTGACAGAGAGGACCCGAACACAGCACCACACCACAGCGCCCACTCCAACGCTTCCCCTCCCAGCACTCCGGGCACCCACATTCCTGGGCACTGCTGCGAAATGAGCCCGTGGTCCAGTTCCTTTGCAGAGTGCCACCACATCCTTGCTGTCCCCAGAGCCCTGCCCGGCCGACTCCCACAGCAGCAGAGAAAGCCGCTTCCAGCACGGGGAGCTGGCAGGGGAGGGTGTGAGATGGCACCAGAGCCGCGGCGGGCACACGAGCCACACATGGGTGCCGGGAGAACACAAACCCTCCCGGCACAACTTGTAGCTGGGACCTCACACAGCTTCCTCGACAAGGGCCCTGCGGTCGGGCAGGAAAGGCCATTAAAGAGAATAATCAAACTAGAACTCTCACGGGTCCAGACAGAGAGGTGAGCAGCAGCAGGAGAGGTGGGAGGGACCTCGGATTAGGACACAAGGAAAACAAACTGACAAAAAATTGACTAGACTTTTTTTTTCCCAACACTAAAACCCAAAATACACACAAACATTGGTTTCTCCCAGAAAAAGCATGGCATTTAAGGGCGTGGGAGTAATTGCTCCACACCCCTGTCACTGCACATGGGCAATCTCAGCATTGAGACCCCGCAAACGCAATGCTGGCACTTCCACCAGTGGATCTCCACAGCTGTGATGCTGTGCTGGAGGGAAGGCTGAAGGAAACAAGCTGGACTGGGGACCTGTAATAATCTGTGGCACTAAATCTTGAGGAACCACAGCCCAGGCTGTCCTGTCTGGCAGGGAGAGGGAGGCAGAGTGCTGAGCCCTGGGGAGCAGGAAAGGTGCTGTGCTTCCTGCAGGCAATTCTGCAGTCGGTCAGGGCTGCCCGCATCCCAGGGAAGGTCAGTGGTGGCAACAGAAGACCTTGAGAGGGGAGGAGGAACGATGAGTGAAAGGGGCTGGGGAGAAGCTGGGGGAGGGGAGGGCGGACACACAAAGCAGCAAGGCTGGACCGTGTAAGGTAGTGAATGAAAAGGGCAGACCTGGAACTGTGGGCTGATCCTTGCTTACTACGTGAGGAATATTTGGGTCCCTGCCTTGCCCTGCTGCCTAATCCTCCCAGGAAGATGCTAGAAGGCCACCACGCACCCTGCCCGGAGCAGCCCTTCAGCCCAGGCGGAAACACTGCCGGGGTAAATAAGCCTTCGATGTGCAAAGCATCAAAGCCGGTGAAACCGGGATGCTGGAGACTGTTGTTTGCCTCGGGAATCCGCATCCCTAACTGGTCCCTAGCCTCTCCCTTGTGGAAATGGTCTTGGCCACCTCTCTTGCTCTACCCCTGAGACCCTTCTTTTCTTCTCTGCAAGTTTCCTCACCCGCACATGCATGGGCAGCGCTGCTGCGAAGGGACACACACACGCACACCCCCAAAGAGCGCATTTCCGAGCTTAACCATCTGTCCGAATTCTCCCCTTTTCCAGCCCAGCCAGGAACTGAGTGGGAAACAAATTTTGTCGTGGCCTACCTTCCGAGTCCGCCAGGTCTGAGACGCAGGGGCAGCGGCCAGCGGGCTTCGGGAGCAGGGAGAGGGGCTGCGTGTGTGAATCAGCAGAGGAGTCCCTGTGACAGGGATGCATGCTGAGGCTGAGCACCGCTGCCGCACGCTGCCTCTCCTCCTCCACCGCCCCGGCTGCTGTGTTGCTATGCAATCACATCGCCACGAACAGCATCTCGCCGAGCCTCCGAAGAGACACCCTTGACTCGGCAAAACGCGGCGGGGAACGAGGACGAGCCCGCCGAGTGCCCGGCCCTTTGGAGATCTCGGCCGGCGATCGATCCGGAGGAGGGGAGGGAGAAGAGTGGAGATGCAAAGACAGGCACGCACGGGAGGAGGAGACAAAATGCACATGGAGAGGGGGGAAAGGAAAGGGAGGAGGGGAGATGTACAAACACGCAGAAAGCGCCGTGGTCTGACCTCCGGAGACCTGACACGGGCTGCCGGGCTCAGACACGCTGCCCACTGCTCGCCGACATCTCCCACCGCCTCCCGGGGCTGGCGTCTCTCATTTTAGGTTAGATATGGCCACGCGTGTGCTGGAAAATGCCAGACACATTCACCTCCTTCCTGAACCACAGTTTGGGTATCTGACACAAGATTTTATAATGTAAGAATAGCCCGTTTTAAAATTAAAGTTAAGGAGCAAAAATAGGATTATGACTTAGTTTTGGATGTGCTTCCTATTCTTCTTAGAAAAGAAAAATAAGTAAAGGAAGGAGCCATTCTCCAGGCTGGGGAGATCTTTTAAATGTCAGGGTATCTTGTCTCAGCTCGCAAGAAACAGAAGGATTTGAGCTGCTAGCTTGGATGAGGACACAAACAGACACAGAGTTGGGATTTGGGTCCATACATAAGAGTTTACAGTTCTTCAGATCATTCCACCCAAGGATTTCCAACTGCTCAAGTCACCACTGATGTTATTCTCATATAACACAAAAAGAAACAGAATTAAATTACTTGATGAGAAAGAGGATTCAAATCTAATCCCAGCTCTGTGTTTTAAGCACTAGACCGTGTCAGCCTCTCCATGGGAAAATTAAAACTCGGGAAATACAATCTTCCTGGTCCTTGTCAGAACAATCTTTAATGAGCCTTAGCCCTTTTTTCCCCGGGGCTGACAGACTAAAGATGTTAATTTTCTGCTCATACAGTCACGTTATCCAAAAATATCATTGCTGTTTGTAAACATTTTCCATTTTCATACATTTATTCCCCATCTCGGGTGTATCCCAAAATGCAGGTTCACTTGGCTCACTCAGACCCAGCAAGCGTAACAGCTTCACAACTCCACCACAGTCCTGAAAAATCACTTCTGGCCAAGCCAGCAATGGAAATAGCAACTGGCAAACTCCCTGCAGTATCACAAGGCTTCCTGTGGGCTGAGGGACGATGGTCAGGAAATGGTGCTGCCCCGAGGGACAGTGCCCAACCTGCCCCAGGGCTGTGCCCAGCAGGGTGGGGAGCCCACGGCCACCTTTCTGCCAGTTTGGGGGCCTTACAGAGCACAACTTTAATCCCACACCATGGGGATGTGAACGGATCAAAAGCTTTTCTAGGTCACCACTTTAAACCGGGAGAAGTTTTAAAACTCAAAATACAGCTGATCTTGTGTAAAATGTGTTTGAGAGAGTGGTCAAGAAACCAGTGAGCTGCTTGTGATGGTACCGGCTAGAACCTGCAGCAGGTGGGTGGCTGACCCTAAGGAAGTTCTCCCTTCGTCCTGGATGGGTGCACCAGGAATCAGGAGCAGAGCAAAGTGAGGAACGGAAAACTCATGTAACTACACTGAAAGGAGATTTTTAAATAGCAGCCTCCTTATCGTTGGTTCCAAAAGGAGCAACACTGAATACTTCGAGTACCGACCCAAGAATACTTATTCACTCCACACCTTCTGCTCTTAAAAGCTTCTCCAATAGCTTCTGCTTCCACAACAGCTGTACTGATGCAATAAAATCCCTCCTGGAAAGCTGTATTTAGACCCAAAAAACCAGATATGGATCAGAGGACAAAAATGAGCAGAGACTCTGCTGGGCTATTTTTGTGCACACACACAAATAATAAGTCCTGGGTTAAATAAGGAGAGCGAGGGGGAAAATAACAACAGAGTCTGTCCAGGCAACTCCAAAGACACCATTCTCCAGAGAGACACGACCAGATCGATGGCAGCATGTGTCTGTCACCACCAGCATCTGTAAGGGACATGACAACATGGATAAACATATCAAGCCAAGTTACACATGCACACGAGACAGACATCAGCACAGAGACATGAGCAGACAGCACAAACCACGAAAACAAGGTGCTTTGCAGTACAAGCATCCTAAATTATTGATTGTTTTAAGGCCAGCAAAATGCACTAGAGAAAAAAAAAGTCTCTCGTGTCAGTTTAGTTTAAATTATGAGACAAACCAGAATCTCTGCTGGGAGAGTTGCTTCCAGGGCTGGCAACATCTTCCCAAGTCCCCCAATACTTTCTGTTTTAAGGATATAATTAGGGCAAAGAGAGGAGGAATTCAGGACTCAAAGGGAATGAGGGAGACCAACTCGGATGTGTCATAATCGCGGTTTTCACATAAGCACTACAACTTTTTAAAGTGTATGGGAAGGTTTCTGAGATTAGAAGCTAAATTTGGTGTGCTTTGAGTTCTGAAGAGAACTTAAGCCAAAAAAATCTCCCAAGGATCTCCAAGAGCTGAGCTTCCAGAAGATACAGTGGTACCTACCTCCTGTCTTCCCCTAATGAAAGATTTCAGACCTTTTATGTTTTGTGAAACAGCAAATATGTACCTTGTTAGGAAAACTAACAGTGTCCACCCACCCAACAGGGACATCTCAATATGCACAGTGCTAAATACAGTGTACAATCATACAATAGGTAGAAATTAGGATGGGTTTTATAAGGCTTGAACATAAAATTGACATATATATATATAGAGAGAGGCACACACTGACAGTATTTTTAGTTTGAAAATTTTAAAAGCTAGAAATAAGGGCTGTGTCTGCTTTCAACCTAAATTCTGTTTTACATTCTCCATATACAAAGCCATTATTAATCACTTGTAAGCTGGAACATCCATAACACTAATTATTTTTGCATTACCAACCAAATAAAAACATCACCTAAAATTCTGGTGTTCATATCTTCAACACAAAACTTCAGGGTTCAACATAATTAAAGGCTATTACTTTTATACTTTTCTTCCCATAAGTTCCCACCAATTAACTTTATCTTCTAAAATAGTCCTTTTCACAGGGAATTGGTCCCCAAAATGTGCAGTCGCTCTTCCCTCCTTTGAAACATCACATCTGAAAGAGAAGGATCGCCTCTCTTGTACAGAAGAGGAAGTATTGTTCCCATCCTTTGGAAACTTTGGTACGTTCTTCCCCTTTCAGAGTAAAGCTCAAATTTATCAATTTTTCCCAATTAGAGTTATTTTAGAGAACGATGCTTTAGCCAGGAACAGAATGTAGAGTTATCCTTGCTAGAAGGAGAATACAGGCAGACACCAAGAAGAAGAGCACTTTCCCCAGAGCCAAACACCCACAGCCCTTGTGGATCCATCTGCTGAAGAAGAGTTTGGTGAAAGGCTTGTGAGCCAGGACAAGGTCCCTTATGGCTTGAAGAAATCCAGTTTCTCCCCAAGAACCTACAAATCCCTGTTTTCCTGAGACACAGGGCTACCTCACCTGGGTCTCCTCCTAATTAAAGCTTTAGACAGGACTGGGTTCTCTCACAGCTGTCCACATCCAAACAGCTGTAGCTCTGTTTTGGTGCAGGATCATTGACCCCAGTGGTTGTGCTGTGCCTACCTGTGAAGGGGAAGCCAGAGGAACAGATCTTACACAAAGGGACAGACCTGCCCATCAATTCCAGAACATTAGTCAGGCCAGCAGGCTTGGGAGCAGAGCACAAAGAGCCTTTCTTGAACAAGAAGGAACAAAACTAGAATTAGGGCCCTAAGAAAATAATTTAGTTGACTGGATATTGTACCATCCTGGGGGGCCTTTTTGTTCGTTTTGTTAAATAACTGATATAAAATAAATAACTGTACCTCTTTTGCTAGCATCAATAAGCACAAAAACCTTCCCAGAGCAGATTCTACCCTGCTGAAAGCATTTAGGAAAACAGCAGGGTACTTTCTAAACACATGGTACCTGGGGTGAGAGACAAGAATGGGCAGAGAACTGATACAAGCAGACAGCTGTCATGCACTCAGAAACAGAATGAATCCCCCTTTTCATTTGTTCCCACACAGGCATTGAAACAATCTCCCCAAATGAGAAACAGAGGCTAAAGGGGAGAGAGGAAATCTTTTCAGAGCAGCAAGTGCCAAAAGAAAGAAGGGTGGGTATCAAAACAGTGTAAAAGAATTTGGGAGAAGAGATTGAAAAAGAAAAGAGAAAGGAGAAAATGGTAGAAAAGAAAGCAAAACCATGCAGGAGAGGAGGATAAGGCAGACCAGGCAGTTTTCAGGGGCCGTTTTTGTTCTTTGAAAGCTGTCAACACGTTTACAATGTGCTTTCCATCCCCCTCCTTATTTACTGGGCCATGCACACAAAGGAGCAGGAAAGCAATCACACAGGAGCTGCTGAAGATTCACTTCGACACAGAACAGAGGTGCCCTAAGAGAAAGGAAACTGCTTAGTGATCCGTGTACAACAAACCATGATGGGGATGTTACAGGCCTAGAGACTCTAGGGAGTGGGCTGGGAGGAGACCTGCAGAGAGCAGCCTCTTCCTGCAGAGATCACACTCACAGGCAGCACAGACAGCGGAGCAGAGCAAGTCAAACTGCACGGGGATACAGCTGCACGTAAAAACACACGTTCACAGGAGAAGCTTACCCCTGAATTCTTCAAAGGAAGAGCCCAAAGGATTTGGGCAGAGAGTAGAATTTTTCAAAGTATCAGTTGCAATTTGCAACCTAAACCCAGCGCCTGAAGCTCAGGAGCTCAGCCACGTTACAGTGACTTAAATATCCCATGACTGAGCCTGTGCTGGCACAGCCCATCCTGTGTCACGTTTCTGGCAGGTACCACAGCTTGCCTGATGCACGTTCACTCATTAAGCTGCAGAATGGGATCACGCCTCAGCCTACAGATTTCTAAACACTGTCAAGGTTAAAATGGTATTTAGAGCCTGTGTAGGTACCTACAGCTTTTTTTCTTCTTTTGAAGATCAACTGTTTCAGTTTTTACATTTGTGCAAGAGCGAGCCTGGAGATTAAAGCCTTTAAAAAAAAAAAAATCTTACCCTCTGTTATGCAGACTTTTTACTCCTACAAGACAGGAAGCTGAGAGGCAGAGAGGCATCCTCACAAGACACACACACCTTGCAGAACGTTATTTATGTACCTCAACACCTCCCTTGCCAACTATGATTACTTGGACAGGTCTAACACCTACATACAGTTCTTGGGAATCCTGTGCCCAAAACCACATCACCAAATGCTAAGGACATAAAAGGCATTCTTGGTCAAAAGCAAGGTTTGGTGAAATCCACCTTTCATCAGACTGGAATTGTTGCTTCCATTTTAAAAAGCAGAGTCATAATGAGGGAAACCCCTTGGTACAACATAAATCATCTTTCCTGGAAGAAAATGCTTGAAGCCTTTGTTCTTTCGAGATGTTCATCTTCCAGAGCAAGCTTTTTACCAATATCTGTTGTTTTTCATCCAGACTAGATGCATCCTCTGACTAAAGAGGACATAAAGAGCTCCCTCACACACTCTCTCAGGAGCCACAGAGCTACAAATCAGCCCAGTGTGTATTATTAATGACAAGTTATCAGAAGATCTAGGACAGCAGCCAGGCAGGAGTTTCACCGTGCTGTGATTCTGTGGAGAAAATGAACCCTTTGCCAGGTCAGATCCCAGAGTTTCCCCCGTTCCCATCTCCCCTGGGCTCAGATTTGTGATAAGCCATTTTGTCACAGCAGCCAGGAGGTGATTACCTTGCCCTAGAGGGCTTACAACTGAGCTTTGCCTAAAAGACAAAAGGAACCAAGTGAGGAGACACTGGGTAGAGGCAGGAACATCTTAAACATTATATAAAAGAAGGCAAAGTGAATTTTACTTTGGTAGCAGTTAAATATTATTAGAAGAGTTCAGGAGCACCCATATTGGCAGTTGTTAGAGCTGCAGCACAAGCCTCGCAGATTCAATTTTCTGAGTGGTTACAGCTGTACCACCTTCTAAATCCTTGGGTCCTGATTTATTCATGGCATTAGGAATGCAAAATGCAAGCAGAGGGAAGTAGGCCAACAAAAGAATAGAAAGCAGGGATACAGAGGAACCAGTTTCTTCATTCCAGCTGAAAACAGGTTGAAATTATTAACTCTTTCAGAGCAAGCGCTCTTCGAAAGGGCAACAGACTCTGGTGGTTGAAGATGCACAAATGAGTCTCCTACCACAAAATAAAAATGATGAACAGAAACACAAAGCAAACACGGCTTCGGAAGAATTCGGGTTAACTCTAGCCCAAGGCATTTGGATTTTCAGATGCAGAATGCTCACTGTGTCTGACAGGGAGGGGTTAATGGCTTTGGTGGTGTGAACTGGGGACCAGATGTTCAGCTGGTGCAACTCAACACAGATCCATTAAAAATTAGTGGAGCTGCGCCTGCTTACCCCAGACAGGATTCTGGCCCAGTACTTTGAAATCCTATTTAATACCCACTCAGAGATTGTTCCAAAGGGAGAGGCCTCACTTTTTGAAATCAGCTAAAAAGCTGCTAGCAATGCTACAGGATGTGGTTAAACTGAAATGGCCACTGCCATGGCCTGCTTATGATATTACAAACCCCCTAAATCAAAAGCCTGTAGAGGCCTTGTGACAAATAACACCACAGCACAGTTGTTTCTGCTACGGTTTCATAGTGTCCACCTACCTTACAACGGGCAGAAACAGGCACAAGAGGTAAATCACTCATTTGTCACTTGCCAGGAAATGGATGGGTCTTGACCATGTCCATTTTAGTCCTCGGAGCAGCTGTGGTCAGCCAAGTCTTTGAGCATATGCTTTTAACAGAAAATGGTCTGCAAAATTTGCTGTGATGATTCAAATGCAAAGAGCAAGCAGGGGAAAAGATAAGAAAATAGAAAAAGTACAGCAGCACATTCCTCTCTAAAAGGACCATTCTTCCACTCAAGTGCAATGCTAGTCAGATGGTCAGAGGGAAAAAGAAAGAGAAGAAAAATGTCCAAATGTCAAAAAAGACAAGAGTTACCACAGCATAGAGGCTGAAAGTCATCTCTAGTGCCCAAGAGCACCAGGCACATCTTTGCTACATGGGATGGATTTTAAACAGGCATCTTGTCCGACAAAAAAAAAAAGCTGACATTAAAATCAAGTCATCTGTCCTGTTGCTGTAGTTCTGCACCTCTAAGTGCCCAGCCTGTGCACTTGAACGTCAAAACTGTGCAGTCTGCTTAAATACTTTCACAAGACAGGGTA
>VZTD01002854.1:913920-931697 GCA_013397725.1 Rhagologus leucostigma | reverse complement strand
CAGGCCAATCTTTGCTGGATGGGATGGATTTTAAACAGGCCTCTTGTCCAACAAAAAAAAAAAAAGCTGACATTAAAATCAAGTCATCTGTCCTGTTGCTGTAGTTCTGCACCTCTAAGTGCCCAGCCTGTGCACTTGAACGTCAAAACTGTGCAGTCTGCTTAAATACTTTCACAAGACAGGGTATAATAAAAGACCTGTGATGCTGCAAGTCTTCCATAACATGATTCTGTTTTCTCAACCATACCCCAGCCCCAAGGGAAAACTGATCTCAGGGACCAGTAACTGTAAACCATTCAGTATATCCTAAAGGATTCTGCTATAAGCTCCTTTAAATACATTTACACACATCACACACGCTCTTAAGAACCCGGGCATCTTTCACAAGTGAAATGAAGCCTCTGGCAGGACCTGCCAGTCTGACAGGAATGCCAGAGAGCTCTGCACCTTCTACAAATTCCAAACGGCACCCAGCCAACATGAAGCCTTGTCTTCCTGGCTAGCGCTCCTTTGAGATGTTCTGCACCTGCTCCTTTCCCCACTGAACGAGGCTGCCACGCTCACATCTGTCAGCAGGCCCAGGTAATCACTCCAGCCCTATTCCTGTACAGAACCCCAGTGAGGAAGTACAAGTCTGGTCAGCATCTGAAGGCACCTGCATGGTGTAAGGACAAAAGCTAAGGATTAAGCTGTCCTTAGATACTGCAGTGTACAGGCTTTCCAGTAAAGTGGAAATAACATTTCCAACACCTTTTTGAAGGTTGCTTCATAAAAAAATTATAAAGCTCGTTATATGATGTCAGGGTCACATCTTGAAACATATCCACTTGGAGGAATTTTTAATATGAGGAGTTTCTCCTGTGGAAAAAATATAATCAGGGTTTTGAAGATCTGTTTCTCTTCACAAAAATTAGCAAGCAGCACTTACACTACTTGGAATAACACAGGTGAATGAGAAGGGCAATACTTTAGACATATTAACCAAATGTACTTGAGCTGAGAACTGTGGTACTCAAGCAGTCTGATTTTGAGGGGATGAAGAAAGCAAACATCTTCAGTGGCTCCAGAGTCGCTCTCAGGACTGATTCCTTTACTGAACCAAAGTACAGATTCACAATGCAAAATTCAGTATAATCTAACCCAACTCTCAAGTGGTTACAACCTTGTTTTACAGCAGAAAAATAAAGTTCATTCAAATTTTGGAAACCTCAGTTCAGCTTCTCTCAACTTCTACTCAGACTTAAAATGAAATGACAGGAGAAGATACATTTTGTAGAAGAGTTTTTTCAAAATGACACATTAGAAATATTTTACAGAATATAAATTATACATATGTACACATAAAATATACAACACCTACAGAGCTAAAAACACAAAAAGGAAAGATACATTTGCACTTATCAATATGGAAAACGGTGAGCTGGTGGCAACACTGTATAAGTGCTCAAATCAGTAAACCATCAACTGAACACCAAATTTTCCAGCTGCACTAGAACATCATTATTTTAAAAAAAGTTAGCAAAAAGTCTGTTCTGTAAGCCTCAAAATGAAAACTGGTTTCAGGAAGGGCAGCTTGGTCAGCCTGTTAAAAGTCAGCATATACAGGGTACAAGAGGGGATTGGGAAACTCACATTGCTCCAATCCAATACACACACAGCACCCCTGAAAGGCTGATTAAGTTGTTTCTCATTGCCTGCTGCTGAAGAAGGCAAAGCAGGTCGGGGTCAGCATTACTTATAAATGAAGCACCACCGCTCCCTGCAGTTTTGAGATGGAAAATGTTTGTTTCTCAATCAAAACAGATACTCCAGAGAAACAGTAGGGTGAAAAAGGTGGATGTTACATAACAGAGAGCTCACTAGCTTCAGACCAGAGAAGCTTAGCAGGGACAAGAGGGAGTTCAGTGTTAGTGAACCAAGGCAGCCTAAACATTCCTTCTGTGTCTTCACTTTTCATAAGAGAGATGTCAGTACAAAAGTGCAGGTAAGAGTAATTGCTCTGTTTCTTTCCTCTGAGGAAGGAAGAATTAGTGACACAGTCCTTTAGAGTCTGCTAGTCCGCTCCAGAAGAATTCCAGTGAGTCCCAGGGTCACACTTCTACATTTGCTGCTTTGCTGCGAGAGGCCTGGGAAACACGACGGATGCTGCTCTCAATAAAGAGCTTCAGCCCCTTCAAACCTTGGGCGTAGAGATAATCCAGATACCAGTCCCACCTCTTCCCCTGTAAACCAGAAAGAAGAGTCAGATGTGCAGAACAAAGCTTTACCTTTCTTAAGCCAATTTGGAAAGGTCTGCAAACTCTGCCTTCCTGTGGGACAACATCCACATGTTGTGTGACATCTGTAAATACCCACGGGTGTACAGGCTCACCTGCTGTTCCCAAATGCCCACAATTACACAATTCACGTTCTTAGACTGAATCATGATCTTTCTTTAATACTGGAAGTTTTTATAAATCCCAATTCTAGAAAGAGCAAAGTCTATTGGATCAATGGAATATGTCAGGAACTAAATGAAGACAGATATCAAAGCCTTCCTTCCATCACTAGTGGTGATTCCTCCAGATCAGGTTTGAAGTACACCACGATACAGGAAAGGAAACCAACTGCCACTGTATTTGCTCAGTGGAGGATTCCTGTTCAAAGCTGCAACAAAGCTACACATCTCTCTCAGAAATATAATATGAAACAGAATTTGTAGTATCAATTAACTTCAAGTGCATCAAGAATGTAATTTTTCTGGAGCCTGCAGAGAACAATAAACAGCCCTGTCCTGACACTGCACTGACTCATGGAGGAAATGCATAAAATCTCAAATCACTAGCCACAGATACATAACTTCTCAGGTGTTGATGTCCTCTTGTTTGGCCCTGTTAAGAGACTGAACCAAACCCTACAGCTGGAATTTTTCCCCTTCCAAAATTTTTCTAAAGCATTTGTGAGTTTGGTGAATATTAAAACCTCATCCTCTTCAACACAGCTGCTAAAAATTGCCTGCTTTATTTACTAAAACAAGAAATCTTACCTTAATTAACTTGAAGTTGAAGGTGGTATCATCAGGACAAACCTTAAGGAAAGGGAATAAAACAATATCAAGTCAGATAAAAATTATGTCCAGAGTTGCTGGGTCTCCACTAAGTCCCCTCCTAAATCAGGAATTGCAGGCATGCAAAGAAATTCAAGAGATTTTTTAATCCTGCTTCAGAGGGGGCTTCCAGCATCATACTCTGTGCATAAGTGGCAAGGTAACATCTGGACCCTCTTGCCCTGTGCTGCAGCTTTACAGGATAGCAACAGGGAATATTCACAGGTATTTTTACCATTGTCTCTCTACAGCGTACAAGTTTCCCTTTCAAAACATTAGAAATTCACAACAATGATAAAGAGCAAGAGGAGAGCACTGACACTGAAATCAGTGCTTGTGTTCCCCCAGTGCTGCAGAGCAGTGCCCTCTGGTGCTTAGCACTGCCGAGGAAAATGTGTCCCTGCAGCTCAACATTATTTCCTCCTGCCTTAAAACACATTTGTCATAGCTGCTAAGCAAAATCTCTCCTAGTTCTACAGTAGGAAGAGAATGCAAGAATTCCCCACCAAAAGGTTTTGGGGATTTTTTAAGGGATTTTGAGGTTGGGTGGGTTTTGGTTTTGTTTTATGGTTGTTGGTTTGTAGTTTGGGGTTTTTTTTTTTTTGAATGTGCAAAACCTACAAATAATTAGGAATTTGTGTGAGGGAAAGTTTAGGTTGGATATTAGGAAAAGGTTCTTCCCACCGAGGGTGACTGAGCACTGGAACAGGCTCCCCAGGGAAGTGGTCACAGCACCAAGCCAGACAGAATGCAAGAAGTGTTTGGGAAATACTCTCAGACACAGGGTGGGATTCTTGGGCTGTCCTCTGCAGAGGCAGGAGTTGGACTCTATGATTATTTGTGGGTCCTTTCCACTGCAGGATATTCCATGATTCTAAGAAGCCTCAGAACAAAAATTATGTGAACAAAAGGTATGAGATATACACAACTTCTTTTCCTTGGTCTAACAAAACCAAAATAGCCTTCTTCAGCAAAGACAAAATCTGAGTTTAATCAGCAGTAAGACACAAACTAGCTTGATTCAGGACACTGAGCACATAAAGGCAAATTTGTCAAGTGTTCCTAACCAGCATTCTTTGCTTCAGCTTCTCAGGTGCCCCTTGCTGCATTCCAGGAGTCACACCTACGCTTGCCTCGAGCCTGCCAGCGTTTCTCACAACAAACTGGCATCTTTGTGCAGCCCTTGGACAGCCTACAAATCCTGGTTTCTTGGAGCAGCACACGCATCTTGGGACAATTAACAGCTCTGGCAAACTGCTCCCTCCACTCTTCAGCAGCTGCACTGAACACATGAGGGCACCCACAGCTCAGGACAGCTCCTGGTAGAACTCACAGCAGGCAATGCAAGACAGCACCACGTTATCTTACCTCTGTACTTGAAGTAGCTACTTGTATTTCTATTTTAATAAGCCAAAAAAGCTACCACAAGAGCCAGAAAGCACTGCTAACAAATTCTACCATGAACAGCTGTATATAATTTAACCATGTATTTCTTGACCTTCTAGAGTTTAAATATTTAGATCACACTGCCTATTTTGTGGGGCAGAATGCACCTTTTGGTAAGCTTTTACTGAAGTGTCATTTCTTTCATTAATTAGCTATTTTAGTTCTATCTCAAAATTATCATAAGTACAAATTCACATCCAAAACTGCTGCATTCATACATTCAACTGCTTTCATACCACACAAAGAAAGACTCTTCAAATTGTGCCATTAATCTGACACAAACACAGAATGCCACAGCAGCTTTTGAAAGCTCCGTTGCATCTACAAGTCAGCCAGGACAGAGACACTTTTCCAGAGAAACAGTCAAGACAGAACATCTGGTGCCATGAAAGACCCAAATCTTGGCCTACACCATTACCTGCTGCAGGAATTGAACAGAGTAGCCCATCATGGCTGGATGATTGACAATGTTAAAGCTGGTTTTTAATTCCTTCACTGCAGTTTTACTCAGCAGTTTATCATCCATACAAAGACCTTGAGGATGAATATCCTTCTGGAATGCACTGGATGTCCACAGACAGCCCACCATAGCTATTATGTACTGGTTGTACTCTTGGTATGTCTGGCTACTGAACTTGAACTGCAGTATTTTCTGAGGGGGGAAAAAAAAAATGTATAAATAATATCCTCAAAGCAACTGTGTGCTCCCTCCAGTCCTTAAAAGATGGCCATTAGAACACCTCCCCTCCACTCAACCCAATTCCTTGCTAAAGTCTGTTCTAGCACGTAACAGATGTGTCCACAATACCTTTTTACTCAGCTCATTTTCTTTTGCAGCCACCAAGTTGGTTCGGTACCTGAAAAAAAAAACCAAAAGAAAGAGGAAGTTAGGGGCCTGTAAATTTTTACTACATGCCTGTGTTGAAAAAAGCTGGAGGAATGTCTCAAGAAAACTTATTTCTGCCGTGAGAAAGATCATCAAACTTTATTGGTAAAAGAGAGAGACATGAAAAAGAATTCAAATGGACTTTATCACTTGGAAGAGTAGGGATACATCTAATATTAGTCTCTTAACTGATTCACACGTGACCAGTTTGCCTGGGACAGTCACCTTCATAAATGTGACACACAAGAATGGACATCCAGCCTGAAAATCAGCAGAGAAATGCAGTGTGTTTTTAAGAAGGGAGACTTTCATTCACTAAGCAAAGAAACAGAAGCCAGTGGAAGTAATGCAACTTGACAGTTGTTCTATATAATAAGCACTAGCTCCTCTTATTTCCTAGAGACCTTCCTGTCATGTTAATTACCCTGCAGATTCCTTAGAGAAAAAGCCACATGGAGAGCCTTGCACCAGCTGTCAGCTATTGGCTACTCTTCTCCTCGGATGCAGCCACTGGAACTAACAAGGCCAAGAAGTGCAGCCTTGGTGGTGGATCCTGCAGAGCAATAAACAGTGCTGTCTTTGGCCTTGCCAGCAGCACAAGGCAGTCCCAAATTCCTGGAGTTTGGAGGTGGAAGAAGTGCCTCCTACTCAGCATGAAAGAATTTGTAAGGAAAAACTCAAGTGCAGTAGCCAAAGTATAGGAGCGAGAAGTTGTATAGTTACTACTGTTAATTCCAGCTGGCTGACTTCAGTTCTCTCAAAGCAAAAGGGGAACTTCTTCCTTCACATATCAAAGATGTGGAAATAATACCAGCAAAGAGGTCAGAATCCTGCTATTTTGGATAACAGACTGAAAGAAAAAGAGTAGGAACTACAGCTATAAAATCCTTTATCATGAAAGCTGGACACAAGTGGAATTTTCACCTTTGCCTTGCACGGCAAGAAGTAGATTCCAGGTTTTTACAACAAAGTAATTTCATTTCCAAAAGACTGAAAGAGAAGACACGGAGTCCCTGCAGCCCACACCTGTTGTAGTACCTGTACATAATGTGGCAGAGCTGATTCAAGTTGACAGAATCCATGCTGAGCAGTGCTGGGTAGAAAACCCCAGCAGGAGGCATTATCAGCAAAGGCAGGTTGTACTTCAGGTACATGTCACACACCTGCAGGAAGGAAGCACATCCAGGCTGATTTTATTGCCAAGGTAATGATTATTACAAACTCTCAAGGAGGTAAGAGCAACAGAGAGTATGACACTGCATTCCAGCCAGATCCATCAACTTCATCCAGAAGGGAAGGCCAGGGTGTCTTAAGCAAGTGTTGTTACCCATTAGTTTTGTGCATTTTTAATGGACAATTCAGTTACAAAGAGATCCCAGAACTACCATTGTTTTTTCAACTATTCCTAACTTAAATTGTAGGAGCTGTTGCTGTTGTTACAGCATGGCTGGAGTCCACAGTAAGCACAACTACAGAGAGGACATGAGGAAGCTTAGGGGAATGGACTTAAGGCCATTTAATGCTGTTTAGTTTGCCTACAGCACAAACTAGAAAAAAAAAAACCCCACATTTCTAAGGAAGCATTTAAGGAAAAAAACAAGATATGTTGTTTGAAATTGAACTGATCATTGTTCTTTTCTTTAAGTCAGCATTAAGAAAGCATGTTATGGCCTACTATTACTTCTCCTTCCTCAGTTCATCTCTGACTTAAGAGCAACCACTTTCTAGCAGCATATTTAGTTCTGCCCAAGGATGCAACAACAGCAGCCTTCACCTGTAGATCTACCAAGTATTTGGAATATTCTTGCATTTAATCACAAAGTTCTGTAAACTAGAATGAGGAAGACGTTTTTATGCTCTAGCTTAAAAAACGCAAACAACCTTAGGAGTACTTCAAAAGAAAGACAAAATGACCGGGATACGCACAGTCCCATAGAAATCCAGAATGAAGTAGAGCAAGAACGTGGAATTGTTTTCCAAACGCAGTGCAACAGTAGAGATCCATCCCACAAAGTGGACCAGTTCAGCCACCACGTTCACTAGGCCAGAGAGGGTGGTGTTCCTGCAGCAGTGACATGGCACAACATTACAGATACCTCTTTGCAAACAGCAACATGGAAAATGGTAAAACGAAATTGAAGTTTATGCTTTTGCCCCATCAAACACTCAGCAACAGACACTTGTTCTTCAATACAGCCAGTTACATATTGTTATCAGCACCATTATAAACACCCAGCTGTCAGTGTTATAAGGATATTGAATTCTGGACACGTCAGTTTCCACTGTCAGCAGAAATACTTCTAAAGAAGGACAAAGAACAGGCCTGACAAGGTAGCTTACAATACAGCAGAATCATAATGGCATTATTAACCTTCTGGTTGGTCTTCATGCTGGGTGTTAGGGCTAGAATATATATCTAAGTACACTGGTGAGCAATGCACAGAACATGGTTTGCACTTTTTAAAGACAAACTTACAAAGAAGAAAACTCCAAATCCACTTGAATCACATTGCAATTTAACCAGTTCTGCAACAGCTCTTTCAGGCTCTCAAGAACACTGCACTGCAATAGGCAAAAAGAAATCAGGTTGATGACAATTTATGCAAGCGAATAATTCTAAGCAAAGAATGCTTTGAGAACTGGCATATCCAAGGAGAGGTAGCAGGAGTTTCTCAGGAGCAGTGACATAGTTGCATGTCCCCTAGAACTGAATGTGTGTGTTGTATATAGCCCTTTCCTGGAGAATGTGAATTTCAAGTAGTAAGTTAAGTTAAAACTGCAATTAGACAAACGAACTATTGTGTTGTGTGCTATCAGTTCTTTTTATCTCCAGTGCCCCAGCTTAATTCCAGTCAAAAAAAAAAAAGAAGATATCTTAAAGGCACCAATTTCCTAAAGAAGTTAAACTGTAAGTATGTATCTTACCCTGTTTGGGCACAGACTTCTCAAAAAAAAGTTCCCTACACAGTCCCTCAGACTATTATACCTTACACAAGTACAGATAGCAGTATCAAGTAGAAATAAACAGCCATTGTATTCACTTAAATTACCTTAAAGTAAATTGATGATGTGAAAAAGAACTGTGCCAGGGGATTGTACAGATATGACTTAATATCTGAAACAAATGAGAAAGCAGTATGGTATCAGTGCACAAATTCTATGCCCCGAGATATCCCCAACGTCCAACCTCACCTGAAGGCTCTGAGGCACATACCAGAGAAACTGCTGAGGGGGATCCAGCTCACGAGTCTGAGGATTTCTGACCGGCAGCAGAAGCCATCCCAGAGAGGAAGGGTCTTATACAGGAATTCCTCACAGGCAGAAAACCCCTCCTGCAAAGCAGAAGAGAAGCATTCAAAAATTCATCTGACTGCAGCTTGCCACACTCACATCACTCTGGAGAAAGAAAGAGGCTTACACCTCTTTCCTGCCATACAACTTGCCAGGACATTCAAATTATCATTCTTAGATTATTTTTCCTGCAGAAAACAACGCCATTTCCAGAATATTGACTTGCCAGAGGTAGGTAAAGGTATTTTTATTACTTGAGTCAGTGTCTCAGAAATATTACAGGAAACAGGCAAGTGCCAGAAGTTCTTTAAGGGAAGACTTTGTGAAACCCTTGGCTCCCACAAAACATGCTCTTACCTGCAAGAAACATTCTGCCTTGTAGACAGTTTCCAGGAAGCTCTTGAATTCTTCTTCATATGGGTTATCAACCACACACCAGGTGCATTCTGAACAGGAGAGAAGACTGTACTTGAATACGAGCACAGCAAGAACAAGCACAATGAGAAACCAAATTCAGTTCTCCTCCAGTAGCTGTTTTAGCACTATATGGTTATCAGCATAAATCTGAAGAGCAAAGTACCATTACTGAAAAGTGAAAAGCCTCAGACATGCTTTACCTCCCTACCTCACAAGATAACACTCAAGTTCCTACCTTCCTGGAGCATCTGGCCCATCCAGTAGTAGAGCCTCAGGTAAATAGATTCATCTTTCACACAATTCATGTAGTGAAGCAATAAGGGGTTTGTTAGCACTGAACCCATCTGGGAAGGAAACTGCAAGGAAAACAGAAAAGAAAGAATTATTCAGTATTTACATCAGTAAACTGCCAGAGAATCTCATGTCCAATCTTTTTACCAGCAACAAGACCATTTCCAGGACTCATCCACCATCCTCAGTTAGGACTAGATGTTCTGTTAGAATTAGATAGCCCACACACTACTCACATAAACAGGGCATAGAGGAATATCCTTTGATCTCCCAAAACATTCACCAAGACCTTCCTGAAACTCACCTCTAGACAGTGGATATTTTGTAGGAGCTGAGGGAATGTCCGCAGCTGCTCCACTGGAAGAGACTCATTTGTACTGTACAAATAAACTTGGTTCTTTTCCCTGTCCTCTTCTAAATTATTTGTGTTTGTGCTGCTTGCAGGTATAACCAACTGGGCATTCCATTTCTGTAGAAAAGAAACACAAAGGAATAGCAATGACTCAGCCTCCAATGCAACTGGATGCACTCATAAACAGTGTTCCCAGAAAGACCCAGTTTTACAAAAAAGGCATCCAGGCTTTCATTATAATTCATATACTATAATTTCATATAATTCATTATAATGGATTGTTGCATTTCCATATAGTTACTCCCCACTTTCCAGTCCCGAAATAAAGCCAGACTCCCATTATTTGCCAATATTCATAATGAAAACCACTACTTGGCACCTTCTGGGGGGTGCCTTAGGCCCATAACATACCCTTTTTCGTGACTGAGGTTGAGATGTGCCTAAAAACACTGCCTGGGACAGGGGAGAGGTCCCCTGGTTTCTTTGCCTCACTGCAGTGATTGCTGCTTTCCATGGGCCCTCTGAATTCTTGAAGTAAGTCTGGAAACAGAAATCAGACATTCATGCAAGAAGCCAAGCTAAGACAAAGCAACAGAAAGATCACTTTCTATTCTGATAAACATCTATTCTGATAAACATCATCACAGTCATGTAGAGACACTCAGCTCTGCTTGACAGATATAAGTTCTCCAACAGACAGCTGTGTAGCACAATGCAAAGTATAAATTTATAGAACAATATAAATACACAAGCAGATTGAAACAAAACAAATTTTATTTTCTAGAAACTCAACTTGCCTGCATATAAATTAAATGTCTGTTCTAAAAAAAACAACCAAAATCTCAAACTTTTAAGTCTATCCCATTGAAAGAAAATTTTGTTGCACAATTTAGGTCTCACCTGCTGCTCTTTTCTGTTATATATCTGGTTCTGCTACATGTTTCTACTTGGTCAAAGGCCTGAGCACACATATAGGCCCCTCTAAAAGGGGAGTCATTTTTTGCTGTTCCTTGCAGCTCTGACAAATCAGTTTCCTACATTTTTAACCTGCTTTTTTCTCTCTTCTATGACACAGACTTTCCAAGTGCAAAGCTACTTACTGACTTCCATTGTCATTTGTACTTCAGGATGTCAACAATTAGAACAATGCCTTGACAAATTAGTTTGTTTCCTGCAGAACTTAATATTGTGTGAAACAAGTCAAAACCAGCAGGAACACTAAAAGAAGGATTAAAGTAATCCCCATAAGATAAAGATAGCTGTCATTCCATACCAAATCATCTTATTATGCTGAAAAGGAAACAAAACACAAGGCAAGGAATCCTCATCTAAACCTGATTTTACGCAGTGAAAAGAGGAAATAATCTTCACCAGTAAATCCTCCTATAGCTTAAATTGCAAGCTCCATACAAATACTGTAGTAAATCCTGGTTTCAAATTGACTAAATCTAATTCCTTACCTTCATTTTCCCAGGAAGGGTTATGGTCACCTGTTCTGGGCAGAAAAGTTTGTAAAGTGATAGTAGAGCTTGCAGATGAGACTGCATTCCCTGTCAAATAACAGAACAAGAAGGAACACATGTGGGGTATGTTTTTAATATAAAAACGGAATGCTGTATTTTAGAAGCAAAAACCCCCAGTGATCAGTAAAAGCTAAATTTCTAGAGCTACATGTCACCAAGTGACCACAGATAAACAACTGAAAGTGACAGAAACAATAGAAACTGGGTCAATGAAATAACCATAGAAGAGGACCGAAGACATTTCTGTAGCCATAACTAATAAAAAGGAATTTAACAATCAAAGTGATAAAAAATAGTCTTCTGCTGTCTAAAAAACATGTTATTATAGCAATGCTTTTTCTTTAAAAAAGGGAGCAAGGTCCTCTACAATCTTACGTTTTTCAGACATTTTTGGTACCACTTGAAAAAGGAAGATGAATAGAAAATTAAAGACTGTAATAGATAAATGAAGCTGCCCCTTGCTTCAGAGATTTCACCATACCTGGTCACAAAACATTGAGCTTTGCGTATATCATTGCATGTGCTCACAAAACACACAGGAAAATTAGGGATGCACGTGCAAGAGAGAAACCTTGCTGCTACAAAGACTAAAACCTACAATTCCAAGTCCAGCCACTCTTCTCCACTCTGTAAGGACCTTAGTCTTACGAAGTGCTTTATTAACCATAGTTCAAACTCTACAAGATGTGAAATAAACTCACCATTTTTGCTTGGAGGTCAAGCAGTCTCCTAATCCGAAAAGGCTTGACTGGAAATACAATTAAGAATATAAAGGATTTAAAAAACACCGCATCAGACATTTAAGCAAAAATTATATAAGTAACATTTTTATTATAAAGTCATGACAAAGCAAGCAGAACCAATAATTCTTATTTCTAGGGTAATAGAGAGGTTTCCAACTCAACAAGTGTTACACAAAGTTTTGCCTGAACTACCACTCGTGCTTCCTTGCCCTAAAAGCACAACATTGGCTAATCATTGTATTAGCTGCATTGGAAGAAAAGGCAGTACCAGCAAACAGAATCAGAAACAAAATGGTATTTCAGCTCACACAGATGAGACTCACCATTTTCTTTCCTGGTCAGCAGGTAGAGCAGGTGGCAGACGTAGGGGCACTGCAAAGCAAAGGCAGCAATGAGCTCTCCTGCTGCTGCAGACACGCAGCCAGGACACACAAAAAGCAGCACAAGACACAGTCCCAAATATCAACTTCATTTAAAATTTATCTGCACTGTGAGCAGCCCTGACAGTAACCAAGCTATTTAATGAACTTGGATCATTTCTTTTGGAACATGGTCCAGAAATTACAAGAGTCAGCAGTGAAAGTGCAATTACATTTTCAAAAGGAAAGGCACCTTTGAACCAATATACTTTTTTAGAGCTTCTAACTGCAGTTGAGGCTCTTAAAGGATCTTAAATTAGTTTCAATGAGTAAAGGATCTTAAATTAGTTTCAAACCAACTCTGGTGCACTTTCCAACTGACCCATCATCCCTGTAAAAGCTATTTTAAACATTAAGAACTTAAATCCAGTTTTATGGAAAGATTATAACTAAAGGTAATCAAAACCCATTAAAAACATTACAAGAAATACAACTCAGAGCTTTGGGAACTTATCTTGACCACAAAATATCCTAAACTGAAAGAATATTAACAATTTCATACCTAACATGACTGCCAAGATCATCTTAATATGCACTGAATCCAAACACTCCAATTCCTGGATTTTACAGTTGCCATATGGCAGAAATTGCCTGAATGCTTGTTCTCTTTTAAACTGTATTTCAAATCAGTTAAGTAGAACAGGAATTCCTTTCTCACCCTTAAATAAACACTGCTCTAAAAAGTTTTTTTTCTTTTTGCCCAAGGTATACAAGTCAGTTTCTCCCCAGGAGCAGGAGACTTTAGCTGCTGATGTCTGACAACCCCAGAGACTGCTGCACCTCTGTTACTCTTGGGAATTTCAACAGAATATAGGGTCACACTCTCTGTGACACAGAACAGCAATTCTTGGAAGCATGTTTAAGCAGACAGACCACAGCAACCTTACAGTACTTGTCTGTTTATGGATCTAAATTACCCAGCAATCTTATAACGCAAAGTGAAAACTTAAGAAAAGCAACTTCAGCCATCAGAAAATGATTTATAAACAACACCTACTCCAGACTAATTCTAGCATTAACGTGCATACTACTAATGAACATTTAGATTTATTTTGTCAGTTCCATATGTTCTTCAGCTCTGCTTACCATCTTCTCATCTTGCAGGAGGGAGAAGAAGATACCATAGAGGGCATGAAGTTGTTCCTTGTGATCAATGAAGTCAAACACTGTGATCAGCCACCTTAAAAAAAGCACCTGCAGACAGGAAAAAAACCTTATTACATTAAGTGATGGGCAAAAGCAAGGCAGAGGAATCAGAAGCCAGCTCCAGAGACACAATCAGTAAGGACACACACCATTCTCAAGGATAACCAGAGAGCTACAAATAGTTCAGGGGTAATTCAGATGAATTCTGCCAAGGGATTCCCCAGGTAAACAACTGTCCCCATCACTGCTGTTGGCAACTGGGTTTTGGTTTCTATAACCATGGGACCCTGTTTGTGTATCAATGGTGATTGGGAGAGAGGGAACCCACTTCAGTAAATGGGGCCCATGTGGGCTCAGCCTGGAGAAAAGGAGGCTCAGGGGGACCTTCTCACTCTTTACAACTCCCTGAAAGGAGGCTGAAGTGAGGTGAGGGCCAGTCTCTTCTCCCAAGTAAAAAAGTGATAGGTCAAGAAGAAACAAGCAACAAGTTGTGCCAAGGAGGTTGAGATTGGATAGCAGGAGAAATTTCATCACCGAAAGGGCTGTCAAGCACTGGAACAGGCTGCCCAGGGAAGCGGTTGAATCACCATCCCTGGAGGGATTTAAAAGATGTACAGATGTGGCTCTTGGGGACATGGTTGACTTGGCAGCATTAGGTTAATGGTTGGATTCTGTGGTCTTAATCTTTTCCAATCTAAATGATTCTATCATGTAAACCTTTGAGCAGACCATGTGAACATGAAAAAGACACTTTTGCTAATGCTAAGTCATGTTGCCACAACCAAGGTGCACATAACCTAAGGGATACCTCACTGAAGCTGAAGGATGCCTCACACAGCAGAAGTATTTCACAGAAATGCTGGTGGAGACACCATTGCTGAGGGGTCCAAAGATGCAAGACAAGCTGGAACCAAATCTCCACTGACACTTACAAGGTGTTTCTTGGTTCCCATTGCCATTCCAGCAATGGGCATCTCTGCCAATCTTGGTAAATGACAGTATCTTGTGTAAGACCTTGTACATTAAAACCTCAGGATTTTTGATTCCTCAAAATAACCTGTTCTTACGGTCCCTGTGCAGAAGCAATAACTACTGTAAACTTACTAAGTTACCTGGATGTTGCCTGAGCATTTGCTGACACAGAGCCAAGACACAGCTGTAACCACAGAACTTTCTGGTATCACTGAGGCAGGAATAAGGCTCTTCAATAAACGAGTGTTCACTGTATCAGCTGGAAAAAAAGCAATTTCAAATAAGATGGTGCTCATTTATCAGGTTCTTCAATATTGTTTTGCAGCTCAGGTCAAAATTCCCTCTGGACAAAATTATTTAGAGCTTCCTTGCTCAAAGTAACAGTGGATAAGAATTTAGTAAGGACTTCCCTATACCTCAAAATGATGACAAATAATTCATTCCAGCTTAACAAAAGAAAGTGGAAACTACACCAAAGCGTACCAGAAAAATTAATTTTATGCTACAGTACCCAACAGTACCATAAACACATTATCTCAGCAGGTTTGATTAGAGGGGAAAGACACATTCACAGAAGATACACCAGCAGTAGGTAAATGCTGTACCAAATTTGCCACTGAGCACCACGTTCAGCAGTATCTCAAACCCTTCAGGGGGCAGCCCTTGTTTCAGGGCAGTGCTTTCCACAGCATCCAAGTGTTTCTGCAGAACACTGTTCTTCTTCAGCGCAACACGGTCTTGAACTAGGAAAAACAAATAGGGCGAGCACAGGATGAAACAACCTCTGAACAGAAATTCAATAAAGCTTCTCTGAACTGTCCCTGCATATACTCCTTTTTCTTGACATAGTAACAAAGCAGAAAAACTGTCCAGACATTAAAGAAACATTACATAGCTCAGGGACTAAAGAGGGAAAACAGAAGTAAAATTATTCTAAAATTATTACTATTTTAATAAGAAATACGTAGAGAGACTTCTTACAAGAGCATGTAGTGACAGGACAAGAGGAATGGCTTCAAACTAAAGGAGGTTTAGATGGGATATGGGGATAGAATTGTTTACTGTGAAGGTGATGAGGCCCTGGCAGAAGGCCCAGGTTGCCCAGAGAAGCTGTGGCTGCCTCATCCCTAAAAGTGTTCAAGGCCAGGCTGGATGGGGCCTTGTGCTACTTGAGGTACTGGAAGGTGTCCCTGCCCATGGCAGGGGAGTTTGGTCCTTCCAATCCAAACTATTCTATGCTATTCCTTTTCCTTTACATAGCAGTAACAGAAAACTTCTAAGACATTAAAGAAATAATACATAGTTCAGGCTTTAAAGAGGGAAAACAGATGTAAATCAGATTTTTTTTAAAATTAAGAATGTAGTTATTATCTTCTCAATCCTAGATAGCCACCCTAAAAATGCTCTTACCTTTCTCCAAGTAGCTCAAAGCTTGCTCTAGAGACCCTTCCTGGCTATCATATTTCTGGTCATTAGCAGATTGATGATTCTGCAAACGTTTTTCTGAGTCAATTCTCCCTCCTTTTCGCCACGCAGAGAGATCTGTTTGGCTTTTATGGTGAACGTGCAGAGGCTGCTTTGGGGTCTTGTAACTCTGTCTTCGCTGCATCTTTTCAGACTCCCAGCTGAGACTGGAGAATTTTACTCATTTGTCATGTGAGAGCCAATCCTTCATTAGGCAAGAAAAGAGATCAGCTGGGGAACATCGGAGAGCTGGTTCCCTGCAAGGAAAAAAACCATTTATTTTCCTGACAAGCAGATTTTAGAGGTATCCTGCATAACACAAGAGTGAATTCAGAAGAAATAATTTAGAGCTGACTGCTCCCCAAAAGATCAGACAAGATCCTCAGAAGAAGCACAGACAACACTGTATCAAAACTCTTATCTTACATTAAAAAAGGAAGGAAAAAATTCCCAAGTAAAAATTAACACGCGCTCCTTTCCAGTTAAACATTATCTGATACAATCTTATATAGCATTTTGATAAAAAAAAACATAACCAGAAAGTTAGCAAAACACAACCAAGTTTTCTTCTGAGTTAATTTTGTACATTATTATTTTCCTTACTTGTACTGCGTATGCCAATATAACCAGTCAACAAGCCATGGTTCTCTGCAAGGTTATGGACAGATGTTAAAGAATCATAACAACAGTTTTCCTATTTCACAAAAATTAGATTCTTCTGCAACCTTCCTACTAACCAGCTAGGATTGGAAAAATTAAGAAATTTTGGTAAACTTCCAAATGAGTCACAAGAGCTACCAACAGTGCCAAAGCGCACAGCTCTGGGTCAACTACAGACACAAAAAGTGGCATTTTCTCCTCAATATGCTGGAGAGATCAACTTTTTACTCACAAAATAGGAAATTTTGCTACAATTTCCTGGACTTGGTAGAGTGTGCATCCCTGTCCCTGCATTGCTGGAGCCTATCTTTCCTGATACAGTAAAACAGAATGACTTTCAATTCATACTCCCTCTCCAGCTCTCACTTCCTTACGAGGTTAGAATCATTTCTATTTCCCTATAGGTTTGTTTGTCACTCTTCCGTGCAGCAAAGCTCGGTGACCACACTCTGGAGTACAGCAACAGCCTTCTCTCAGCTTTCTCAGCAC
The DNA here is from genome assembly GCA_013397725.1 of Rhagologus leucostigma. Lineage (NCBI taxonomy): Eukaryota > Metazoa > Chordata > Aves > Passeriformes > Rhagologus > Rhagologus leucostigma. The sequence goes on along the minus strand of VZTD01002854.1, from coordinate 914,513 downwards.
CTTCTCTACATGTGCTTTGTTTTCTTTTGTCCTGCAGGAGTTCTACCAGAAAGGTTTGGTGAAGAAGAGAGCAGCAGCACCAGGCTGGAAGGGCAGTTCTGGCTGACAGCGAGCCCAGCCCTGCGCAGCCCCTCGGTGCCGACACTGCCTCACGGGAGTGTGACACCAGCACCCCTCACCCTCCTTCCCAAGCATCCCTTCCCCTGCAGCCCCCACCGCGGCTCCCTCACGGCCGCCCGCAGCATCCCGAGGGGACGGAGGGGCGAGGCCTTCCAGGCCCAGCCCAACACGGCGGCCCCGGGGCCCTCAGAGCGGCGGCGGGGCCCCCCGGCCCTCAGTGACGAGCCGGGCCGGGGGAAGGAGGAAATCACTGACCAGCCCTTCCCACGGCCACTGACACTTCCACTGCCCTAGCCACTGATTATCCCTCTCATGGCCACTGACCATTCCCCGGCCACTGACCATTCCAGGCCAACTGACCCTCCCGCTGCCCTGGGCACTGACCACTCCTTCCTACGGCCACTGATCACTCCAGGGCAATTGACCCTCCTGCTTGCCTAGGCACTGACCACCCCTTCTCACGGCCGCTGGCC
>VZTD01002854.1:899592-913868 GCA_013397725.1 Rhagologus leucostigma | reverse complement strand
CCCTGCGCATGCGCGGTCCGTGCGGGGCGGGAATTCCCCGTGAGGGGCGTCTCTCTCCCCTCAGGTGTCTCCGCATCCGTCGGGCCGGGAACGTCGGCCTAAAGCTACGTTTTAAAAAAGAGAAGGAGGAAAAAAGGCACGTGTAAAGCGAGGCAGTAACACTGAGGCTCCAAACGGTGGCGCCTGGATGAGGGCGACCGGAATGAAATTCGGGGCGTGGAGATAAGATAGAAAAAGCGCATGGGGGAAAAAACCTGAAAGAAAGAATTAAAAAAAAGGAAGAGTAAATTAGGATCGAGATCTTACGGAAGGAGTGGATCTGTTGTTGTCACTTCCAGCGAGCACAGATGGCTGGAAGAGTCCAAAAATAGCTGCTTAATGCTGGGGGGCAGTGATAGAGGTCAGCCCGCTAAGATAAATACAGAATTCTTGTTACTGGGCTCCAAGATGAGTTGTCTCGCTCTGTAACAAAGAGCACGCAGCCACCGCTGCGGGTCAGTTGTTCACATCCCTGCAAATGTGAAAAAAGTGGATTTTTAAATACTCACTGAACAGTCTGAAGCTTTTACAGAATAGGCTTTGCTCCACTTTATTATTATCATCTCTACAAGCTTCAGTGAGGAATGTTACAAAAGACAAACACAACAGTTGTTCCCAAAGGTTTCCTGGGTTGGATGCAAAGGTGAAAGGGCTGCAGCAGTTCAGCTGTGTAGGAATGCACAGCATGGTGTGGGTTTGTAGGAAATACCCATGGTGTGGGTTCGAGTTGGTGGTGGTTTTATTTTGTTTTGAATTAAAACACAATTAATAACCCCAGTCAGGGCATGGTAGTTAAAGTGTCTTTTGGAAAGTAAAGGAAATTCTGTATATATATTTTGGATGACCTTGAGATAGTCTGTGAATGATGAGACTGTCTGACAGAGAGGTGGCCTGTTGGTTCCTTTTCTCAGGGTGCACATCTGATAAGAAAGATTTAGTCCATCTGGAGCTCGGGGAGGAGGCTTTCTCAGCGTATATATATATATATTTATTTATATTTTTAGATATGTTTATATAGGGCTGCATCTGTTTTAGCAGAAAACTTCAGGAGAAAACTGCATATGAACATCCATCATCATTTTTTATAGATACAACGCTGAGAGTTTACTAGAGTTACCTTTTCTCACTGCTACATTGAATAGTAGCAGAAATTTATTTGAGACTGTTTCAGTAAAATACCCAAATGTCTCTTTTAAATATCTGTCGTTATTAATATATAACCAGGTAGAGTTTATCTGACTTCCACTCTGCATCACCTTGTCTCTCAAACTGCCTGACGTGGTTCTGCCCGTTTTAGGTGAAGTGTTTGACCAGAGGGAAATGTTTGCAGACACGTCTCTCAAAGAAGAAATTTGTTTCTGTAAAGACATTTTTCTCCAAATTTCAAAAAGTTTATTTTTGTNTCCAAATTTCAAAAAAATTTTTTTTTTGAAAAAAAAAAAAAAAAAAAAAAAAAAAAAAAGGAAAAACTGAAAACAGACAAACATTAAGAAAACCAGACAAATAATTCAGTGGTAACACATGCTCCTTATGACACTCTAAGGTTTCAGATACAACACAAGGATTCAGGCTCTGGTAACAGGACTTATCCCAGCTCACTGAGGCTGTATGTGGGATGAGCAGTGAGGTACCTGCAATTGTTCAGACCCTCATCTACCAGAAATAAACAACAACTCTATAAAGTCACAGTAGCTGTGGGGAAAAAAAAGGAACTTGCAAGGAACTGAGGAGCACAATGCTACTTGCCAACATCAGAGAGATAGTTTGGAGTTCTTTGGGCAGTTCTGCTCCCCATCCCCTCTCCACGGACCCTTATGCTCTGCCAAGAAGGGTAAAGAGATGCCACTGTCTCGTGTGAAGCAGGCAAAAAACTACTGTTATCAGGCCATTGTCCCAGTTTTGGAGCCTCTGCATGGAAATCAAGGAAGATGTAAACACAGCATCCCATGTTTTCTCTGGATATCCATTCCACAGAAAGGACTGGGCGCAGAGGCAGCAAAGCCCAAGGAATCTCTCCAACACAACAAACACCACTTTTTTGGTAATAGGGTCCCTTTTACCCCTTGACCATGGAAAGGGAAATGCAGGTGTGTGTGTGTGGGGCTGCGCAGGCCAGCACAGGGACACTGGTCATGTCCTGCCCAGCCACTGTTCCGGGCAGCAGCAGCGCACCCAGGCCAGCTCTGCTGCCGTGGGGCTCAGGGCTGGTGCTCAGGGACCGATGTCCCCTCTGCAGCAGTGCCAGGGTGGCCTGACTGCCCACCCAGGTCTCTGCCCAGGGTCTCAGGCTGGTTTTGCAGCTCCTGCTGATGCCAGCACTGCTCCAGCTGGGTTGCTGACTGCCTCCAAGCTGTCCCTGTGGAAGCTAGCTTGTGTTTTTCTACGTTACAGGGCAGCAGCAAAAGCAAGACTACAGTGTAGACGTACCTTGTATCTCTCAGACCCCAAGTGCAACTTTATTTAGACAGACAAAAAAAAAAAAATGCAAGTAGGTAAATAAAAACCAAATTTTCTGGGTGATTTTGGAGAGAGCTGCCTCGAGGGTCCATGTTTCCTCACATGCACTCAACTAGGATACCTTCATTTTGCCTTTCTCGGGAGCTGCTTCATGGAGGAGTGGCTGCTCATCCCCGTTCACCGACAGCATCCTCTTCTCCGGCGGCAGCTCCTCGGGCTGGCGGGCAATCAGCAGGCGGCAGGTGAGCAGGATCCCAAAGACCAGGGCGTGGGCATAACGCTTGAGGGGGTCCCCCACGAGCTGGTGGAAAAAGAGCACGGCCAGCACGAGGAGGAGGAGGAGGAAGTTGGCCACGTCTTTGGGGCGACCGGGCACCAGTGTCATGACAATGCCGCACGCCACTTCCAGGGCGCCGATGCTCTTGCGGAGGAGGATGGAGCTGACTCCCATCTTCTTGAGCATGGGCAGGGCCCGCACGTAGCTTTTGTATGCTCGTTTCTGGAATCAAGCAGCCGAGGACGTCATGTAAGAAAGTGAAGGCAAAGGTGACTTCCATTGAAACAGACTGGATGTGCAACATGACCTAAAAAGCATTTCGATCTTCACAGACCCCTCTGGCACAATACCCAATCTGTAAAGCTTCTGTTCGGGGGGATATTAAACCATCAAGCTGCAATTCCTCCTTTATAACATGTTGTCTCCTCGCTGGAAAACAGTTCTGCAACCTCGCATCCATCTTTGGAACTACAACCCGGCCAGACGTACCTTACCCTGAAATCTGAGGTTCTGGTTTCTAGAATTAGCAGTGCAGAACCATGTTGTTCAAACAAACAAACAAACAAACCTCTCTCTAAGAGTAGCTTGTCCTTCAAAATTGACTAATACACCCAATCCCTGCAAAGCCAAGGCACAGCAAAAGTCTCTTTCTACCCCAAAGCAACTTAAAATATCCCAAAGCAACTTACAGTAGTGTTTATGGGCAGTGCAGTCTTAGAGTGGGACTATACATCAAAGCTGAGATTCACCAGTCCTGTCCTGTGCTTACATGCTTTTATGATCCTTTCTTTCCTCAAGTGACAGCAAGCTGTTACTTGACATTATTTGCTCCCTGGTTTATGCTGGATTTAGAAGCAGTGTAAGTTGCAAGACTCAGCCTTCTCACACAGCTGCCTCATTTTTGGGGGGAAAGAAACAACCCCTGTCCTTACACGTCCAGGCTCTTGCATTTGAACATTAGGTGCTGGTGGCCTTACTGTTTTGTTTGGGGTTTTTTTCTTTTTTTGTTTTGCAATCAAGTATTTCCTTTTATAGATGTATTTTTAATAAGGCTCCTAGTTTTGTGACACACTGAAATTTTTTCCACTTACACTTGAGTATAATATCCCTGAAGACATTCTTGCCACGGTGTTCTCTCTTTTCTAATCAGCGTGAGGGAAATGGAAGCCAATTCTCAGGTACAGGATTGTTCAGCTCTCACAGGCACTGATCAGAGTGTGGATTTACTTCCATATGATTTTGGGAACCTACATTACAGGCATACAGAACTTTCCCACGTCTCTGTAGCTTTTGATGCTTCCTTCTGAGAGGATCTGATGCTTCACACGTGGTTAAAAAATACCCAGCATTGTCATTTTTGCTACAAAATAATTGAGGATCTCACGACACATTTACTCCAAGTGTTTGCATTGTAAGGATGTATTTTAAACCACTGGTGACTAAAACCTCAGAGCAGAGTATTTTTAAACAGTTGTGAAAAATACAACATTTTTAAGAAATGTACTATAAGTATGTCCTAGAGTACTCTGGTATTTTAGGTATTTTAATAGACAAGCTAATGTGTTTTTTGCTGAATGAAAAACTGCAAGTTTGGTGTTTTAGATAGATACCAGAGTTTCTCTGTTTGCTGGGGGCAGAAAGCCATCCTTACGGATTAGCAAGGTCAGGTTTTTCTTAATTGTCTGCATGACCTGACAGACCACCACAGTGTGTGGCACAGCAAAGGCAGGAGAGCCTAATGAGCCATGAATATGTAACAGTATGGACTATGAAGAATAATGGTGCTGTGTAATACCTGCTTTCTCCTTATAAAACCAGAGATCCTTCCTACCTGTGGGCCTGACTCTTGGTAAAGCAGAAAGGGACACAGAAGCGAAATATTTCACAGAGCAAGCATTTTGCAATGCTCCTAAAGTCTCTGTGCTTTTTTTTTTTTTTTTTCTGTAGCAGAAGCTGAAGAGCTTTGTTTTTCAGGGGTTTTACCTCATGTGTCTCTTACCCATGAGTTACTTCCTGGGGATTTTCCTCTGTGAGATCCCTGTGCTGGGCTGCAGAGTAGGCATTGCAATTCAGATGTTATTTGAGAGCTAAGGAAAAGCAGCTGGGCAGGTGGAGCAAAGGGAGAGAACAGAATGTGCTGGAAACTTCCAGGGCTATTTTTTTAGGGGCACAAAAGTTACACCAGTCTTTTCAACCACCACAATAAATAACTGGGGAGGTGGGAGGGCAGGAGAATAAATAAACACAGATGAGGAAGCAAAATGTGGCAGCCAGTCCCCCACCTGCCTGCAGCTCGCAGAGCTCTGCAGCAGGGCTGGCCCTGAGCAGAGAGGAGCATAAACCAGGTGAGAAACGCACACAGTGACTTCTCCCTCCTCTCCTCACCCCCTTCCTCTTAGGCAAGAGGGGGAGAGGCTCATTTCCCAGGCCAAAGAGAATAATAAGAAGACTATTAATAATACTTTCCTCTGCCAGCAAAGAATCTCAAAGCATTTCACAATCACTAATTAATCTCTGCACAAGTCTGGTGAGGTAGGGACAGTCAGTATCATTATCCTTGCTTTAAAGCATCGAATTTTGTGGATGAACATCTGCCAAAGCAGGCATCTGTTTTCCTACCCCCCATCCAGCGGATAGCTTTCCCCTCGGGGATCAGCTGTCCGTGCCTGCTGCATGTCTGGCACTTCTACAGGCCTTGTTTTTAGAGACCCTTGTGTCTCCATCTTTTGCAGGCTGTGTGTGCTCTGCTACCCCATCCTCCTCGTTTCCCTTCCCCATCCTTATCCACCGGAGGTTTCTCCATGGGTAGGCTCAGCTGGAGCCCAGGCGAGGGCTGCCAGGATATCCTGGGCACTGCGTATTATTGGTTTCTCTCCGTGTCTATCAAGTAAGGAGTCAGATAAGCTTCTTCCCTCTCCTGCCGCTCGCTCGGGGCTCCGGGGCAGTCACCCCCTGCGTCCCCCGCCGCTCCTGCCGCAAGGCAGGAGAGCCCTAAAGCACCTCCCTCCGTGCTGCCCGACTCACCATCTCATTGTAGGCATCCCTGCTGAGCCGGGGGGTCAGTTTGATGGTCCCCATAAAGACGAAGAAGAGCCCCAGGGCCACCGAGAGGGCGACGATGGTGATGGTCCTGGGAGATGCCATAGAGCCGCAGGGATCCGGTCCTAGCGAGGCCTTGTGGCTCTGGCTGCCAGCCCGGGTGGGAGGGAGTCCGTCACCATTGAAGGCTGTAGGAATAAAGCTGCAGAGGCAGGAGGATGACAGCGGGAGGGGATTCAGCCTCCTCCACTCAGCAACCCCTGGGTCCTAAAGCCCTGCAGCCAGAGCCAGGCAGCTCCAGCACTGGAGCGCAAGAGGAGCTCATCGTCTTGTTTCCTTGCGTGTTCCATAAATCGCCCACAGGAAACCGAAACGGAGTCAATTCTAGGGATGTGGGATGGCAGCCAAAGGCAGAGCACAGTTGCTCATTAGTGGGAACACAAGGCCATGTTAGCAGAGGGCACAGGAGTAATGGGCTGTGGAGGAGAAGTGGGCAGGGGTCTCTTGTACACAGAGAGCTTTCAGTTTCAGATATTCAGGTGCTCATACACAGCTAACAACATACTGTTTCATTTATTTGCACCAGGAAAGAAAAACAAATGTCTTGTCCCTGTGGTTCTCCTGGAACCTGATGCTCAGAAGGGAAGGTGAGGCCACTTGTGTCACCCGCCCCCACTGCAGATAAAACCTGTGCTGTATGTTCAGCTCTCCAGAGGCTAGTGGAAAAGTTCTATGATCCTCTGTTACTTTCTGATTGAAAGTCATTGTTCCCCCTGCAATTAATGCAACAAATTTCCTTTTGACCAAAACCTAGCAGAAATCTATTCAGATCTCGCAGTGAGAAACCAAGGTATAATTACACAAAACAGAACTGCTGGAATACTTTGGTATAAAATGAAAACAAGAGGCTGCAACAGCGTGCAAAAACCTACACTCGTGGGATACTGCAAGAGTGACACTTCCTATGCCTGTCAGGAATCTCATCATCACTCCCTTTATGGTGTAGTAATTCTCAAGCCCTAAACACATGTATTTTGAGCCCCCATGGCTTGAGAACTGGTTGTTGTTATTATTCAAAGCTCAGGACTGGAATTAAAAGTCTGAAGAATACAGGCAGCTCTCCCAGTTTCCTTGGGAGTTTATCAGCCTTGATCCGAAACATTCTGAGACACAACACAAGGGAACTTTGCTCACTCAGACTCCCCTCCCCGTGACAGCAGCTCCATCTCCGGAAGAGCTGGAGAAATATAACAACACTCTGAGCAGACAGGACACATAGAAAACAGAAGAAAAATTTTAATTAGCTATTGCAGAACATCCTGAAGAGGAAAAATATTGCAGCTGCCATTTTCACAGGGAACTTCATATTTAGGCATCAGCAATCATTAGTGGAGAAGGGAGAGGCAGGTGTGGAAAGAGAGACACTAAAATCTGTTCTCTTCATTTCGTTTTATAGAAAAATCTCACTGCCGAAGCTGGTGCCTCCTGGGGGCAAGGACCCCAACAAAGGAATCCCTGGGCTTTCATACTCTTCCATCCTAAATCTCCCACCCCTTGCACAACAGTCCTGACCAGTGGAAAATTAGAGTTTGGTGTCTTCTCATTGTTCATTGGTTCGTGCAGAATCCGTGGGTGAGAAGCCACCCACCCCGAGCCAGCGCTGGAAGTCCCGTGTCCTTTGTTAGGCACAAGGTCAGCGCCCATTCGCGGCTCCTTGCCTGGGGCTCCAGCGATTCCCCACTATTCAGGGCACAATTTGCAGCTCGAACACCGAGCTACCGGCCTTGGGCATATTCCTCAACATAGGGAGAGAGTATTTTCCAGGCTGCTTTAACCAGCAGCCCAAGGTTTGCAGGGGAAGGAAAGGTGATGAAATGCTACAGAGAACCTTTTCACCCCAGAAATCCAAGTAGCTCTTTACAGAACAGTGTTCCTGGGCAACCCAAAGTAAGAGAAAAACCAAAATTATTTATTTTTATGCAACTTTCCAGAAAATAAGTTAAAATCTTAACTACGTTGGCTCTTCAGGACAGCAGGAGGTTGCTTCCCAAGCTCTCAGAGCTCACCTGCCTCCTTGTCAGCGGGTGAACAGCAGCACCAGCTCACAATGCACAGTGTGAGGAAACATGTCAAAAGGAATAGCCAACACGGGGGCAAATGGCTCCCCTGCCAGCTTCTTCCGTGGGTCAGGTGGGCAACACAGCCTGTGGAAAGCAAAGAGCACCCTTTACACCAGTAGAACACTTCCCACCACTGGTATCACAATCCAAGGGGGATCCACAAAGCAGGTATCATGTGTTTGACTAACATTCCTCAGAGTCTGCAGCTGACACTGGTGAGGTGTGGAACCATCAAAACTGAATCCCAAACCAGCTCTGACAAGCTGAACAGTCAGTGGCAAGTTTAAAGCTCCCTTTCTCACAAGCCATCCCAGCTGAAAGACATCCAGTTTTTGGTTCTGCACTGCCTTCATGGCTATCTGCAGACAGATTTATCACCTGGGCCTACCCCAGATAAAGGCTGACCAGATAAAGCTACATGATTAAGCCCTAAGCAGGTGACAAATCCCCTTGGCTTCATTTTCTTGTCTAGGGGCCAACCTTCCTGCAGTGAACCGGATGGACACTGTATCTCACATCCAGACGTGCTTTCTTTTTGGAGAAGGATACACAATGTCATTGTGCCACGTTTGCCTTTTTTCCTATTCCTCACTGATGCCTTGTCTGGACTTAGCAGGGTCTGTCACCAAGGTCAGTAGAAAGGAGGAGGTCAGTAGAAAGGAGGAGGGTGCTCACTCGAGGAAGTTCCTCATGGCTTCGCCCTCTGGCTTGCAGGAGATGTAGAGCAGCCTGCGGATGGACCTGCAGTTCCGGATGGCTCGTACAACCCTGTAATCTGCAAAAACAGACACCCTGCTTTCCCAGGGACCCACCAGCACCCTGAGCTCTCCAGAAGGAATGACTGCACAGCATCACAGGATTGTCAAAGATACAGATGCATATTTTGCCATGTTCTGTGTCAGGTGCAGTCTCTCGGGAGGTCACGGGTGCGACCCACACTGCTGACAGCTTAGCTAATTTGGCAGGGTCAAACGATGGGAGAAGTCCCTCTGCTTCTCAGGGGGATGGAGGATGAAAGAGAAAATGTTAATTAAGCAAAGGCACATAAAACCTTCCACACACACTTGTGAGAGTGCATCTGGGCACCAGAACCAGTGTGTGACTTCCCAGTACACACTGGAGGGAGTCCAGGGGAGGCAACTGAGACTGTTTGAGGGCTGAGGTTATTCAGCCTGGGGAAGAGAAGGTAAGCAAGGATCCATTTGCTAACTTCAGGGACCTCATGGGGATTACTGACATCTGAGAATCTTCTCAGAGGGGCATGAGAAGGGGATGAGAAGCAATAGATGTATGGCAGCAAGGTGACTAAATGTATTAGGGAAAACATTTTCAGGACAGGGGATACACCCTTGGACACATTTGAACCTCAGCTAGGCTTTATAGCCCTATGCAACTTTATAAAACTCTGAAGTTGGCCTTGCTATAGTTGGGAGATTGCACCACAGACCTCCAGAGGTCCCTTCTCTCCTAAATAATTGTGTGAGCCTGTGAGAGGTGGAAAGAAGATTAGAACTAAAGAGAAAACATGATGAAGGCACTGAAAACAGCAGACTCTATGGGATTTTAGCTCTAGGGATTTTTGTCAGCAACAAGAAACTAGAGACTAAGCAAGGGAAGGGTTTGGAGCCAGTGTAACAGGCCTCACAGAACTCATTCAAAACTCTGTTTACAAGAGGAAAATAAATAGCATTTTCTCTCACGTAGGCCAGCCCGAGAGGGGTTCACCACAGCAACAAGAGGTCGGGCATCCTCCCACGATGCCAGGAGTTGTGGTAACACAGCCTCTGCCTTTCCACTGTGAAACTCACAGTTTGAGATCCCTGTGAAAGAAAAAAGCAACCACATGAACTGAGTCTCACTAAGAGTTAGGTATAACATGAACCACCCTTTGCTGTGTGAAGTAACTGGTTAGGGTCCTTCTGCTCACTTCTACTCCGATTTTACAGCATTTAGTTTGAAACTTTTTGCCACAGCGAGTTCGAACTCACCATTGAACGCTGCATTCCACTCAGCATCCTCTATTGCCTTCTCCACCACCTCGACACCAATAACCTTGGACACTCGGTGAGCCAGAGAGAGACCAATTGTGCCTGGAAACACGGGAAACAAGAATACTCCACACATTCACGATGAAAAAACAGGCCTTTACCTAGCGAGGATCAGCTCTGGAACGCAAAGCTCTGGGAGCCCAGGCACCCACCCGTTCCACAGCAGATGTCAAGGAGGACAGTGTCTCCAGTGGCCTGGCAGAGCTCCCCGACTGCCTGGTACAGAACTTCTGCTCCAGCTGTGTTGACTTGGAAAAAGGCATCCGGAGAGATGCGGAACTTCAGGCCGAGCAGTTTTTCGAAGATGTGCGGTGCTCCGTGGAGGAGCTGGTAGGGGGACTGCTCGTGGGAGCAGCGTGTCATGGTGCTGGCAGATCACACAAAAAAGAGCTGTTAGAAGGCAGCAGAGACGAGCTGGTTTCCATTCCCAGGGTGCTCATGGGCAGCGGAGGATGGTTCTTCCCCCCAGCAACTTATATTTCATGTGAGCCTTTCAACGAGATTAAAGAATTCTGATTCTTTGTAAGGGATCTGTGACTTGCACAGCCTAAATTTCATTAAAAGGATTCAAATGACTTAGCAGAAGGCAGCATTCCTCAGGTCTATTCCCCCTATTTTGCTGCTCATGTGATTTACTGTCTTGGGATAGTCACTGGAAGTTTTTTCTTTAAGTTTCCCAGACTCATAATTCCCATCAGGTAGAGCCATAGTGTGTTCAAATATTTCAAGTCTGGAAAAATAAAAGATGAGGCCATCTAAAGCCACATCTTCAAGAGGGATCCAAACATCTGTCATTTCCTTCCAGCACTCTCTGAACTGGTGGAATTTGAGTTTGGTCAGAGAGGGGGTAGAAGAAGGAGGTGGCTCTGTTTCCACTCATTCCCCATGTCAAGGCATTTACCTCTCTTGGAAATAAAGTGAAGTCAAGGCACAGACGGCTCCAGGCCCACACGTGAAGAACTCCTTCAGCAATGCTTTCTGAGTAGCCAGTGCCTCCTGTCAAGAGTGAGAAAGGAAAAGTGACCTGATTAGACCCCTCTCCCCAGCAATACACCCAGCAGGCTCAGCTCAGCCAGATGTCTGCTGTGCCTCTTGCCCTGTCCTCCACGTGCTCACCTGGCCCAGCTCCTGGGGGTGGAAGGTGATGATAGCCATGGTGTGGCCACAGCTGGTGGTACGAACCACGAGCTCCCGCCAGTGTCCGCCTTCATGGAAGAGGATGCAGGAGTCCAGGGGGGAGCGAGAGATGAACTCCTCATAGCACTGAGCAGAGGGGAAATGGCACCTTTAGTACCACCAAGACAACTGCCCTGCTCTTACCCCCCAGACAGGCAGCCCTGATGCCATGATGATTTTTTGCTTTTTCGTATACCCCTCTCATATACCCTTCCACACACCCTTTTACACAGCTTTGCATGTACCCTTAGTGCTTTTAGCCCACATACTTGTAATTCCCCAAGTCTGATAACCAGCTTAGACCCAAAGTTCCGTTAAGCCAGGAGACCAAACATCTTGAAAACCTCGAAGTTGGGTCAGAAAGCCCCAGACACCAAGGTCCTCTCCAGAACACATTCTGTAAACCAAGATAGGCCCATCCAGGGGGAAGGTTCCTCAGGACGGGGGCTTCTCTTGAGCCTCTCATTGGGGAATCTTTGATAGATGTGCTGATGTGCAAGGTCTATAACTGCATACGTGAATTATCGTGTGTGTGCATCTTGGGGTGGGCATCCTGGTGTGCATCTTTCGGGTGCGCACTTTCGGTGTGCATTTGGGGGTGCTTTCTACCTGGATGTGGTGCACCAGAGAATCCTTAAATAAACACCGAGGTAAAACCCTTTTTCCCCTCTAACCGTGTTTGGCTTTTAATTCTAAGCCCAGGGTAAGGCATCAGCCCTTCCATCACTGTGATCTGCTTCTTCTGTTTGATTTCAATACACTGGGTGAAAGCTCCTTCCACCAGGCTCTTGAAAGACAGCACATTTTAATAATTTCAATTTGCAGTTCTTAAGTATTTTAATAGATTGGCAGGAATTAATTGTCACTTGATTAACTTCATTACTCAGGACAAATTAGAGGCTGCAATATTAACATGTGAGTTTTTATAAAAGTATTTGTCCACCAACTAGAATCAAGCATGAAACTTTTCAGAACATGAAGATGGACTTGAAAACACAGCATAATTAAAATTACAGCGTTCTCCCAATTAAGACTGATTGCAGTCTCTCTATTCCACAGTCAAGGGACAGACATGACTTATTTATTTACCTGGGCTACTTGTTTGTGTTTTGAGGGTATGTTCTCCACATGGTTGGCTTTCACGCAGACAATATTTCTTTCTGGAGAGAGATGGACAGGTATTTAATTGCTCTGGTTCAGGGCACGTAAACCACTGTAGCATCTGACATGATAGACTGGGGAGAGTCCTTTCCCCATTTCCACAGCCCACGCCAGCAGTTTGCTATGAGTTTCTTGCCCTGCACTGACCTCTGCCAGTTCCTACATACAACCCCACAGTTTTGGGGTTCCCATCTGGTCCTCGGTTCACAGAGAAAGTCGATTTGTTTCGGTAGCCATTAATGATGGACTGAGGGAGAAAAGAAGGAAAAGTAAAGCCTTGGATGAAAAGAAAAAGCAGTGGAGGAAAGCCAAACCCCAGCCTGGTTATTCTGTTTGCCAGAGTGGGCAGATGTATGTGAACGGACAAAACACAGCAACAGAGCTTGTGCACAAGAACCCCAGTACTGCCCCTTGGGGACAAGAAGTGGCTCCCTGTGACAGAATGGTGACAGGTTTATCAGGGAGGCCTTGGGCACAAAAAAGGGCTCCTAAGCACTGGGCTTATTTCACTCTCGGGCAGTCACAGGCTGCAAAGCACAAGTTAGCAAGGACTGACACAGACACACTGATGCCCTCCAGGAGACTCTTGAGTTGTTGAGTGAGAGATTGTTCGTGGCTCAGAGGGAGGAGCATTTCCATGGGACACTCACCGAAGGGACTACAGGCTGGAGAGGACAGCAGAGCCCACCAGGTTTCTGTGCGTCTGTGCCCAGCTCCTCAAGACGAGATGCCAGTGTCTGCAAAACCTTCCTCTGGCTTTCATACTTTACCTGCAGAGGAGTTCTAAGGCAGAAACACTCTCACACGACCACACGATGGTGGGCAGCTCTTCATCACCCACCTCTGGGGAGTCCAAGAGGAGGAAAAACTGCAAGTGAAAATATAGCCCCAGAGGAATTCCGCACTTTCCATAACCACAGCTGCTTGGAGAAACAGGAAGAAAGAAAAATCCTCTATCTGTGGTCCCCAAATGCTGGCCTGGAACACTTTGTTTAATCTGAAGCTCCAGTGAAGCAGAGCAGTCCCACAGAGGACAGAATCACTGTGCAAGTGCCCATCCTCTGTACCATAAGGAACCTCTCAGTTCTATCCTTCACGACAACAGGATTAAAGCAGCAGTAAATGGGGTCTGAACAGTTTGCAGCACTAAGATGCTAAGGGCTATTGCTCAAGGGGACAGGGGGGACGGCTGGAGAAACACAGCAGAGAAAAGTCTGGGTAAACACGTCTTACCTGCAGCTGCTCTTGGTAGGGAAGTCTCCAGAGTGGTGTCACTGCATTTGCTAACCTGGAAGGCACAACAGCAAGGCAGTGCCCAGAGCTGCCTGACTTCTGATTCCTATGGCGTAACATCCCTGTCAGCTGCTTCATGGGCAGGACTGTTCTGATGAGTGCTCTGCACCAGGGCTGGCTGTGAACACCCAGACTCCCAGGGAACCACAGTGAAATGCACAGTTTGTGTGTAGCAGGCAGGGAATTTCAAGCTGCCTACTCTCACTGACCTGGCCACCCACACAGGAGTAGTTTAGAGATAAACCTCAGAACTTGCCACTACTCGTATCCAAAGCAGAACAAAACACATAAAAGCTGGTTTAAAAAAAAAAAAAGGACACCTTACCCTAAAAAGACCCCCAAAAAAGAGGTGAAGCTGATATGATTCAAGCACTCACCACTGACTCCCTGAGCCCATGTAGAACACGACCCCGCAGCTGGATAAGTTGCAGCTATTGCTTACTAGGATTTTTGGAGCTGCTTCCAAAGCACCCAGTGCCAACTGCTCTGAGGTCCAGCACTGCAAATCAAATGGACTATCACTTTTTGCTTGCCAATATGGCAACTTATCTGCTCCTTTCCTCTCAGAACTTTTCATTTGTCTTCTCCACTATCCCATGCCCAGGCCAGACTCCAAGCAAACGAGCCGAGCCCTGGCTCTTCTATTCTTACGGGGTGGAACTAAAC
>VZTD01002854.1:866570-895780 GCA_013397725.1 Rhagologus leucostigma | reverse complement strand
GCTCGGGAAAGGGTCTGCGGGCGGCTTTGCCCCGCTAGGCCTTCGCCCCTCTCCCCTCCCGGCCTTGCCGCGCTCCCGGCGCTCACTCCCGGCGTGTCGCTCCCGCAGGTTCCAGCGCGAAGAAGCGGCNGTTGGGACGAGCTCCCCTAGCCCCAGCCGTGGGGACGCGTTCCGGGGGCCGTGGGTAGGGTTGGGACGAGCTCCCCTAGCCCCAGCCGTGGGGACGCGTTCCGGGGGCCGTGGGTAGCGTTGGGACGGGCTCCCCCCGCCCCATCCCCGGCGGCAGCGCGCCCGCCCCGCGTGGAGGCAGCGGAGCCTCCGGGCCACGTGGAGAGAGCGCGTGGGGCGGCGGCAGCAGCGCGGCCCGCCCGCTTCCCCCTCTCTGATCCCGCTTAACTTCACCCCCCACCAGGACATTCAGCACACCGAGGACTTTCTCATCAAGCCCGAGTCGCGGGTGGCGCAGCTGGACACGTCGCAGTGGCCCTTGCTGCTGAAGGTAGGGCGGGTTCTGCTCAGCCTCGTGGCCCGTCCGTGTTCCCGCTCCTTTTGTGCTCCCGCTCTGCCCCCGGAGGTGTAACCTTTGTGTAACCGCGCTGCCGGAGCAGCACGCGTGGTGCTCTGCATGCAGAAATCCGTGTTACGAAGTCTCTCCAGCAGTAATGTTTAAGTTTTGTAAGTTTTCCACGCATTGTAAAGAGCCCGCCATATTTCTTGAGTTTTTTGTTTGGGTCTGACCATGGCCTGTGGTCTGTGTAGATGTCCAGGTTGCTTCTGCTGAGTTTCTGGATTTATCCTGCGTTGTAAATGTGTATATTGTGCTGCCTTCCCATCCCCTTCAGTCCAAGATTTCTATTTTTCTCTATTTTTGTGAAATATTGTCGTGGTCTCATTGTTGGGTCGTTTTCATTTTGGAAGTGGCTCTATCACTTGAATGTACAAATCAGACCTGGTGTACCTGGGGAAATGTACTGCAGCACAGCGACACTGATACCAAGGGAGCTTAACAAGACATGTCACTTCTGCTTGGATTTTGTAGAACTTTGACAAGTTAAATGTGAGGACAGCACACTACACACCCCTTCCTTCCGGTGCTAATCCCCTGAAGAGAGAGATTTCTGACTATGTTAGGTGAGTGCAATAGAGGCCAGAGTGGTTTATTTTTCTTTCACAGTTAATACCTTTAAAATATTTTCTGTCTGGATTCCCCTTGTGCCTTTCTGCTTGCCTCAGTGCCTTGCCATAATCAGTAAATATTTAAGTAGGACCCACTGATCTCTCCCTGTAAAGTTTTCTTTATTCTGGGCTTGTGGCAGGTCTGTGGATGAACATGCAAACCACCTGAGGAATTCTGTGGGGTTTTTGGAAAAGTCCCTTGGCCTGCTAGGCTTTGAAACTGCTTGGACTTTGTAGAGTTTGGGTTTTTTTAAGTGCAGAGTAGTGATAAGCAGGCAGGGGAGAAGAGAATTCCTTGACCATGGGTTATATCACCTTTGTTCATGGAGCAGATCAGTCTGGGCTCACTGAGAGCTGCTGGGAGGCTCATTGCTTATCTGGCTGTGTAGAAATACATTTCTCTGCAGCCCCGACAAGTATTTCAAAGTTAACTGCAATGTGGCTGTGTTTGCCCTGGTGCTTAGCTCCCATTCCCTGCCATCTTGCACTGTAGGTCTGGCTTTATTAACCTCGACAAACCCTCCAATCCATCCTCTCACGAGGTGGTTGCGTGGATCCGGCGCATCCTGCGAGTGGAGAAGACGGGGCACAGTGGCACCCTGGATCCCAAGGTGACGGGGTGCCTCATTGTGTGCATCGAGAGGGCCACACGGCTGGTCAAATCTCAGCAGAGCGCAGGTAAGTTTGTTGCCCAGGGCCATTTACAGTGACTGGGGATGTGTGAAGTGCTTTTGGAGACAAAATGGAGATTTCTAAAAACTTGAATAGGTCAGTCTTAGTCTTCAGTGCCTTGACCTTAAGGGTTGCATGTTACTCCAAGCCACTGAGGACACATCGCTGTTGTCTCAGGTGGTTTTTTTATTGCTTCTCTGGTGCTTGGGCTATTATAAGTCAGTGAAAACACCTCTGACATGGTTTTATATACCAGTTGACCTTTGGGCCTCAGCCTCTACCAGTCCAGAGAAGAAATAAACGTAGCTTAGATTTATTTCCCTGGAAGGAAAACCAGCTCTGTAATAAACCGTGCCCATTTCCTAGAAGAGGTGGTTGTTAGGATTTCAGGGGTCTGGGGACGTGTGGCTGTGAAGCAGGGTGGACCTTGAGGTCAACATCAAATGCCAGCGGCCTCTCCTGACTGCTCTTGTCGTTCTTTCAGGCAAAGAGTATGTGGGAATTGTTCGGCTGCACAATGCCATTGAGAGTGAGGCTCAGCTGGCCAGGGTAAGTCTCACGTGCTCTTAACCATGCTGGTGTCTGGCATGCAGAGTGCTGGGCACTGCTGGGAGATGAGGGGCCAGGAGTGGAGCTCAGGTGTGCTGTGTGTGAGGTGATGACACGGTTTATCCATTCTCTGAGTGCAGTGGAGCTGCCCTCCTGCAGCACCCCAGCTCCTGTTCTAGGGTCTGGGTGCCGTGCAGCCTCCAGACATCCTGCAGTGTCCCAGTGTCCTACTGGGGGCTGCTGTGGTGTGTGGCTGGCTGCCTGCAGGAGGGGAGCAGTGCTGGCAGGGTTGGAGCCCCTCTTTGGGGGGCTCCATCCTCACTGGGACGAGGGATGGTGTCTGATCACATGCTGCCGTCTGATGGAAAAAGCCTGACTGTGCTCACTGGCATCTTGACCACATCACTGCCTTGGATTTGCTTTATTAAATAGGGCATCACCAAATCAGGATAAACTCTGTTGTTTCTCACTCTTGGAAGTGGTCAGAGTTGCTGGAGACTCCAAGGTGCTCCTGCATTAGGGCACAGGTGTGGACTGTTGCTTCTCCTTCCTCCCTCAGGCCATAGAAACCCTGACAGGTGCCCTGTTTCAGCGGCCACCCCTCATTGCTGCTGTCAAACGACAACTGAGAGTCAGAACCATCTACGAGAGCAAGCTGGTGGAGTATGATCCTGAGAGAAGATTAGGTAAAACAGGGCTTTCCTGCCTTATTCCTGTAAAGCTGAAAACTGAATTTTCTGTGAAATGGGCTGCTTTCCGCAGATGTCTTACAACCTAAATCCTCCTGTTGTCCAGCAGTAACTGCTTCATGCATTGCTTTGGTGTGCTGGGAAGCAAATCCCATCTCTTTTTGTACTGCTGCACCCTTCGTGGAAGAGCCAAATGATGTCAGTTAGATGGCATTAGCTCTCAGGGCAAAGATGACCTTCATCTATCACCCCATGCTGATGGCTCTGGGAAGGGCTGAGCATACAGCTTCTCTTAAAGGATGTGGTTTATTTTCTGCTTAAAAACTCTCTATCGTGTCGTGCCTTTCAGGTATCTTCTGGGTGAGCTGTGAAGCAGGCACGTACATCCGGACACTCTGCGTGCACCTGGGGTTGCTGCTGGGCGTGGGGGGCCAGATGCAAGAGCTCCGCAGAGTCCGCTCAGGCATCCTGGGAGAGATGGTACAGTGGCACCTCAAACTATAACCAGCCCAGTTGAAGTTGTCAGAGTGGCAAGAGTTCCTTGGGGCTTTGTGAGTTTTGCAGAGTTAATAGGAGGTTTAGGCTCGGGGAGGAGTTTTGTGAATAGCCCCCAAACAGTGTGAGCTGGTGCTGTAGATGGTCTGTAACCAAAGTGTTGAGTTCAGTTCAGGATGTTGCTCCTGTTCTGGTAATTAAACTTTGGGACAGTGAGTGTGACTGGGAAGTGCACCGTGGTGGCTGAAAGTTTGTTTTATGTCACCTGTGTTTCTCAGCCCACAGACCCCACATGTCCCACAAGTTCAGGAGCATGAAGTGACTGCTTGGCATCGGCACAGCTCAGGGCACGCGGTTCATTGGAATGAGCCTGGGAGATGCAGTCTTGTGTGATCTTGGACACTTGTACAGTCTTCTCACACTGGTCGTAGATCCCGCTGCTGGTCCAAACTCCAGAACGAATTTCTTTCTTTGCAAAGCAGCAGTATCAGAGTGCAAGCGCTTCCGCACCCATCTGTGCTCTTAGCGCAGCTGTGATCACTGAATCGTTTCTGAATTCCAGGTGTTGGGTGCTCACAGCTGCCTCAAAATTTATTCCATGTCACAGATGAAAGAGCTGGTTAATTTATACTTCTGCTCACTAACCTTTGTCTAGGAGACCCAGGAATTTAAGTTAGGTCATATTTTAAAGTTTCATGTGGACAGACCTTAGACTGTAGATCCAAGTGCTGTGTGAGATGAGGACAGTCAAAGTCTGGTAGCCCAAGTCGGGCTGACCTCAAGCTGGCGATGGAAAGTATTCTTGCCTCTTTTAAGTTGTGTTTTGATGCTTGTGGTGGGCATCTGTTTTTACTCCCTTTTTCAAACACTCTTTGCTGTTGGACTTCATCTGTTCTCTTGTGCGCGTTCCAAGTTGGTGGCCGGTGGGAGAGTTTAGAAGAGTTTTGTCTTTGCAGGACAACATGGTGACCATGCACGACGTGCTGGATGCCCAGTGGCAGTACGACAACAACAAGGACGACAGCTACCTGCGAAGGGTCATCCTGCCCCTGGAGAAGCTGCTGACTTCACACAAGAGGCTCGTCATGAAAGACAGCGCGGTGAGTTCCTGAGGCAGTGCCAGGGGCCGGACAGAGACTGCAAAATGTCCTCCTGACTTGTGCAGCTGATGGAATATACATGGGATCAGGAATGTGATATGTGTGCTGTCCTGATGGTGTCTTGTGTAGAACCTCATACAGGCTGCTGCCAGAGCAGCACTAAGATGCTGGAGCCATGGATTAAATGACAGAGAATCTGCTCTCCTCGCTTGAGGAGGGTGCTGATGGTTATGAGAGATCTGCCTCTCCTGTTGCTTGCTGTGATAGGTGCTTTGCTTTATTCTTCCAAAGCTCCCAAGTTTTGGGACAAATCAGTGGACAAAATCAGTGGACAAAAATGAAAAGATACTTTAGGGATGATATTGCTGGGATGGTAATGGCAGTGAGAAGCTAAAAATTAGAGACACTTCGTACTTTAATTCTCATATTAGCTTATAAGCCCTCCCATTCCCTACATTTTCAGGTTAATGCCATTTGCTATGGAGCCAAGATCATGCTGCCTGGTGTTCTGCGGTATGAGGATGGTATTGAGCTTAACCAGGAGATTGTTGTCATCACCACGAAAGGAGAAGCCATCTGCCTAGGTATGAAATGCCTCCTTCTCCTTGTGCCCGGCTAACTGCAGAAATAACAGACTGTGTGACAGTAGAGGCACCACAAATGAGTCCCTGTGCACAGAAGGTTTCATTAGTGCTTCCTGATGGGGAATGTAGGCCCAAGGCAGCTGGTTTGGGGCACGATGTTAAGAAGCAGTGGCTGCATCAGTCGTGGGCAAGGTGTGAGGGGTTCAGGAGCTGTGTGATGCTCAGGTGTGCTGTGTGTGAGGTGATGACACGGTTTATCCATTCTCTGAGTGCAGTGGAGCTGCCCTCCTGCAGCACCCCAGCTCCTGTTCTAGGGTCTGGGTGCCGTGCAGCCTCCAGACATCCTGCAGTGTCCCAGTGTCCTACTGGGGGCTGCTGTGGTGTGTGGCTGGCTGCCTGCAGGAGGGGAGCAGTGCTGGCAGGGTTGGAGCCCCTCTTTGGGGGGCTCCATCCTCACTGGGACGAGGGATGGTGTCTGATCACATGCTGCCACCAGGCATGTCACACCTCCTGGTAGATCAGTGCAAAGGGGCTCCAGCAACCGCCAACTTGACTTGAAAGGGTGCCCAGTTCTAACCAGGGTCTTCAGAGAAGCTGTGTGATGGTGACAGTGAGTCCTTGGGTGACACTGGTGGAGGGTGTTGGTCCTCTTTGTGTGGACAGAGGCAGAAAAGGCTGTCAAAGTTCTGCTCTTCGAGAGTTACTGACCTCCCTGCCTGCTTCTGCAGCCATTGCCTTGATGACCACAGCAGTCATTTCTACGTGTGACCATGGCATCGTGGCAAAGATCAAGAGAGTGATCATGGAGAGAGACACATATCCCCGGAAATGGGGGCTGGGTCCCAAGGTGAGTGCTGTGGGCGTGGGGTCAGTCCCAGAGCAGTGGTGGGAGCCCAGCTGTCAGGATGTGGGACTCTGGGACCCTTGGGCAGAGCTGTGCCTGTGTCTTCTTCAGGGCCTTGGTGTAATTCTGCTGTGGTCTCCTGGAGCCGCGATGGTGGCAGTTCCCAGTGCCAGGGCTGTGGTAGCCCGGTGCTGGTGGGGCTTTCCCTCCCAAAAGAGCCTGGGGGCCACTGCCAGTGTTCAGGCATGGGCTCCTCAGGTGTGTACAGCACCAGCCCTCCTCTGGTAAAGAGCCAAATGATGTGAAGTGGATGGCATTAGCACTCCGTGCAAAGATGACCTTCATCCATCACCCCATGCTGATGGCTCTGGAAGGGCTGGGCAAGGAGCTGCTTTTCCTTCTGGTGCAACACTGCTTAAATGCACACTGTCTGTGAGACACTAACCAGTGCCTGAAGGACAGGAGCAGTGGGAACACCTATTGCTGGGTTCCTCTCACCTCAGGCATGTGGTAGTAGCTTAACTGCAGCCAGGCTGGCGTGATGCAGGTTGGACTCAAAACCTAGTGTCAAGTTGCTGTGGCTCATTCCATTCCTGTGGTTCAGGTGGAAGCTTTGGGGATGCCTGCACGTTTGTCTCACAGCAAAGGTGGGGTAATTCAGGGCAGTTCAAGCATTTTGGAGTCCTTTGCGAAACCTTGCAAACAAGTGGTTCAGCTCAAATGCTGCAGGTCTTTAAGCTGGAAAAACCTGGTCAAAGATCCAAGCTCCATGATGTGCAGTCGTATTACTGTTGCTGTGACTCCCCCCGTCAAATTAGCCATTATTTACTGATAAAGATGCCTCTTGTCTGAGATTTAGGCTGCTGTGCAGGGGATGTTTTGTCTCATTCATTTTAAGGTCCTTGGAACAGCGGTAAATATTTAATGCTGTAGTTGTTGGTTTGGCTTGTTCCTGGATTCCCTCCTCTTAGCTTGAGGGAGGATTTTTCCTACCCGGAGCTGCAGTTTGACTTGTTGCACTTGGCTTTCAGGCCAGTCAGAAGAAGATGATGATCCAGAAGGGTCTGCTGGACAAGCATGGAAAACCCAATGAGAGCACACCAGAGTCCTGGAAGAAGGAATATGTGGATTACAGGTGGGTACTGGGTGTGTGGCTCCCACAGGGTTGTTCTGAGGGGAGCACTGTGCAGCAAGGGCTGGGCTGGGTGCCATTTGTGCATGGATCATGTTAGGCTTGGCCCAAGGCTCTCTGGACGTGTGGGATGCAGTTGCATTTCTTGGAGCTTGTTGCTACTGGGGAGTGTTGGAAGGAAAGGCCCTGAGCAGACAGTTATCCCTTTTTAGCCTGTTGTGGTTTTAGAGGGAGTCAGTCTGCTAAATCAAATGGGGGAGGCCGTGCTGTTGCCCAGCCCAGCTGGCCCTGGTGCAGGCTGCAGGTCTCCCCCACACCATCTTCCCCACCCAGCTCCTGGGGTGGGTTCCAGAGCCCCTGGGAGGGGACAGGAATTTGTACCTGTCCAGAGCAGCTGAGGCAATGACTTTCCTGTGCAACCTGGGGATCTTTTCTTTCAGGGACACTTCCAGGAAAGAAGCAGCTGCTGATCACCGAGCTGTTCCAGAGGTGGACAGGGCTGCAAAAGTGAGTATTGCCAGTGCTCTCTGGCTCTTACTCTGTGCCCCTGCTATTCCCATGATCTGCACGCACCTTGCACCTGCATTTTGATCCAATGATGATTTTTAATCCAGGGTCTTTCATGTCCTTTGTTAGGCACAAGGTCAGTGCCCATTCACAGTTCCTTGCGTGGGGCTCCAGCAATTTCCCACCACTCAGGGCTCATTTTGCAGCTCAAACACCAAGCTACTGGCCCTGGGCATATTCTTCAACACAGCACAAGAAAATATACTGTATGGAGCCACAACAGACATCTGTTGTGCCAGAGAACCTTTTTGGAGACTACAGACAGTTGCAGAAATGTCCATGCAAGAGTTGCACCTAAAATTCCCTAAGTCAGGGCTTTTGCATGCCCTTGGAAAGGTGGCAGCAGTGTTTTAAACTAAAATTTGGGGTACAGGAAACACTGAAAAGTACAGGGGGCAATTCTGGCAGAAGCAAATCCTAGACAGTGTATGCTGGAGTGGACCACTGACAGTCTGCAGGTCACCCTGCCTGCTCAAAGCGTTGTTAAATGAAGTTGTATTGGATCAGGCCATCAGTTTTCCCCTCACCTGAGCTCTGCTGGAAGGTGTTGGTGTGTCTGACAATGCGTTCCCGTACCAGAGGAAGCGAGACTCGGAGAGTGAAAGTGATGAAGCTGTGACCCCACCGTCCCCTGACACCCCACCACCAGAGGAGCTGAGCAAAAAGGAAAAGAAAAAGAAGAAGAAAGAGAAGAAGGCCAAAGAGGCAGCTGAGAGCGGGGGAGAACAAACAGAAGTGGTATGTAATTGGGTACTGCCGTGGTCCAAACGTGGGAGAGGTTGCTGTCTGTCCCTGATTACCTCCAGGATTAATGCACCAGCACAGCCATGCTGTGCATGTGCACAGAGTGCCAGGCTCCCCACAGCAGAGGAGGATGTATTAGAGGTGCGTTTTAAATTGAACTGGCTGAGGGTGGTGGGAGATGTAAGGCAGGTGCCCCAGGACAGTTGGTGGGGCCCTGCCAGTCCACCTCTGTGCCCTGTCGTGGGTCCCCGTGGGAGGATGGTGCCGGAGTGTGCCGTGGGGAGCCCGCACTGCTTCTGGGGTGGGGCTGTTCCTCCTGAAATGAGCAGTGGGGGGGATTCCTTTTTGATGGCTTCCTGCCCTTCCCAACTTCTCCACAGACCAGTCACACCAGCACCAAGAAGAAGAAGAAGAAACAAAAGGAGGTGGAAGAGAGCTCGGAGTAAGCAACTGGATCTGTCCAAAGCAGGCAACCTCATCAGTAAGGACGGAGGAGTTTTAGGCCTTGGGAAGAGGAGGACTGGCTGTGTGGCAGAGGAGCCAGCAAGTTCCAAGTTCTTTTCTGCTGTTTATATGAGTGAGTGGCTGTTTGCCCTGCTCAGGTGCCCCTCTTCATCCTGTTTTAAGGGTTGCCAGAGGAGCGGGGTGCCTCACTGTCCCTGCACTGGATTGATCTCTAAAGCTGAGCACCATGATGCCAACAGAAGTGGTATCTTCAGGGAAACTCTAGTTTCTGGCTCTTCCTTGGTGTCTGTTTTCACCTAGAGAGGGTGAAATAATCTTTTTCCCCTTCAAGTACTGCCTCTTTCTTCCTTTTCTCCCAAGGCTGAAGCTGTTACTGGCGGTTAAAGGATGTGTTGCTGCCCGGAGGAGTGGCTTTGTCACAGCCCATGTGAATGGGTTTGCATGGGGACAGTCAGATCAGTTATTTTTGAGGGACTATGTTTTGTTTTGACCTGGCCACACGCTTGGCTTGACCTTCAGTTAAAGGAGAACAAATAGTCCCCCCCCAATTATTTTTCACTCCTTTTTTTTTTTAGCTGTATCATGAGAGGATTAGAAAATTTAATTCCTCCTTTTTGCTTTATAGCACGAGGACGTGCTTGTTCAGTGTGTGCTGATCTCCAAGCCCAGTGCCCTGGGCAGTGTGTCCCTCTGGCTGGCTCTTTGCTCTTCTCTACCCACTTGTGGGAATGGCACTGCAGAGCTTTTGGTTGCCTCACCTGGTTCTGATGCCCAGTGTGCTCTGAAGGCTGGAGGTGAGGATGTGGCTGGGGGGGCCTGGAGCTGCCCAGGAGGCGACTGGCCAACACGTTTTTCCTGCTGCTTGGACTGAAATCCTTGTGAGGAAAAGCTTGGTCAGAGGCAGCTCTGCCAAGGAGCACTGCGTGGGGGCTTAAACGGTTTCAGGTAAATTTGTTGCTAACTTCCTTATCTGGAATGACTTGCTGGGGGCAGAAAGTCTCTGTCACAGGGGTAGTGCTGAGCCAGGATTTAGCTCCTTTTAATGGGGAAGGACCCCAGGCTGTTTTGTTCTGAGTTTCGTCCCTGCAGAGATTGTTAACTGTTGGTTTAACCTTGTGCATTGCTTTTGTCTTAATGGTCTGTCCTCCCATCCAGTGCTGGAGATAGATGCAGGCAGTGGGGAGAGCAGCTGGTGGGTGTTACAACCTGAGCAGAAAAAAAGGTCCATTTTTATTTACTCTTTTTTACAAAAAAATAAATAAAACTTCGGGATTTGAACGGGTGATTTTCTTGCTCCTCTGCTCCCTCCTGAAAGGTCAGTGGTGGTCATGGGGCAGGGGCACAGCTTTTATCACGTGCCCAGCCTCTGTGCTCCTCTCCTGAAGATGCTGCTGGGGCAGAGAAAGGGTCGTGTTGATGAGCACCATCACTAGAAGGGCCTTTGTCCTTGCTTTGTCAGTGCCCACCCTGAGAGGTAAAACACCAGCCACGGCAATGTTTCAGCGCACATTTATTGCTGCTCGTTGTTTCCCTGCAGTGGATCAGAACGAAGGTCCCTATTGCACAGAGATTTTTATTTTTGGCATCCTTAAAAAAAATTGCACAAGACTTTTTAACCACTTTCCCCTTGCCCCTATAGCTGACTGAACACACAAATGAGGTTTTTCACCTACGTGGTAGATGTGGTTTGCCCAGGAGACACAGCGATACCCCCCAGACACGGTGGTGTGGGGCTTGTGAGCATGGCTTTCACGTTTGCATCCAGTGTGAGACGCCCTAGACTGGAAAACATGCCTGGATGATCTTTGTAGACACTTTTCTACTGCATGCAACAGAGAGTTGTGGCTGGATGTAATTTACCCACTGAAGAGTCCCTGTGGGGTTTGGTCTGTGGGACTGGCTCAGCTGCTGCCCAGTTTCTCTGCCCAGGCAGTAACAATCCAAGCTGCACGGTGAGGATTCCAATACAGTGAGTTTTTACACCTATGGCTGCACAGGGTCAATGAGAAAACTCCAGCCTGGGAACAGCGGGTGAGGCCTGCCTGGGGCTGCTCTGTGCCACATTGATGGTGTTCCCCAGTTGTGAGAGGAAACCCTTGGATGTAGGGGCTCTGGTGTGGTCTGGGAGAAGCCTCCTACAATGTGGACTTCCTTGAAGCCTCATGGACACCGGGACGGGTTTTGAGTTGTGCGCACTCCTGCCACGGCAGGAGATACCTGCCTGGAAAGCCCCTGTTCTGCCACTTCGCTTGGGACTGCTGCAGGGATGATCAGCTGGGTCCTACGGCAGGACTGTGCTTTCCCTTGCCCGGGGAGGGCAGGGAGCTGTGCTCTGAGCTAACCTGGGCTCTGCTGTAGTCGCTGCCCTGCCCTGCAGTGCCACGGGAGGTGGCTGTCCCCCAGGCAAGGCCCTGCCCTGCGTTGGGTCCCCCCAGGAGAGGAGCTGCAGGCACCCTGTGTGCGTGTGTGAACCGAGACCGTGTCCGTGGAGCAGCAGAGGAGGGGAGTTGTGCTGGGCTGTGTGGGGCAGGGGAAGCTGAGGAGGTGTTTCCCAGTGGCTGGAGGATGGTTGATGGGAAGCGGCTGGGCTCGGGTGCCCTCTCAGTAGACCCAGGAGACAGGCACCCACTGTGGAGAGCTGCAGGCCTGCTCGAAGGCTTCCTGCAGCAGCTGGAGGCTCTCTTCCACGCCGTTGTTGACCAGGGACAGGTCGAAGTAGTGTGCGTAGCGGCTCCGGATGCTCTCTGAGTCCTTGCGGAGCTGCTGCAGAGCCTCCGACTGCAAGGAACAAGATGGTGCTCAGGAGAGGAACTTCACAGCCCACCCCAACCGGGAAACACCCTCCCAGCACCAAAACAACTCGAGTGGTTGTGAAGTATCAGAGCACAGAGAATCCTTAGAGCTTGTTTGATGGGCCAGGAGCTGTTGTGTGAGCTCTGGGCTTGTGCTGGACTTCATGTGGTGCTGGGAGCATCGGGTTACCTGCTAGAGTGAGGCCTGACCTGCTGGGTCTCGTATTTACCTTTAAAATGCTCTGTGGCAGCTCCCAGGGAGAAAGTTCACAAGCAGCAGGCTGCTCTGGTGGGCATCATCACCAGCTCCAGGCCTCAGGCTGGGTTGGAGGTGGGATCCCTGCAGGATGCTCCCTTCCCCCTGGCTTTTGACCACAACAGCACCAGCTGGCAGAGCTTTACCAGTCTCCTTACTGGTTTAGGCTGGGTTTTTAGTGCTGTACTTTGACAGTAAAAGCAAAGCTGCCTCTCCCCACTCCTGCCAGTGTGGCTGGGCTGCCCAGCTTGTAGGGGCATCCCAGGGGTGCATCCCTGGGCAGCTCTGCCCCCCAGCAATCAGGTCCAGACCATTTCCACATATTTCCTTAATGGAGCCTGAAAGACAGGCAGCTTCTGTGCTTGGGGAGGAGGGATAGCTTGGGGTGCAGTGCTCGCTGAGCTCTGCTCTGTGCAGATATTAATAGACCTAAATGGGTATTATTAGATTATAATAATTATCATATCTATTATATAATTATATCTATTATCAATAGATTAAATAGACCTAAAATATATATTAATAGACCCAAATCAGACCAGTCTTTATGTCCTTCCCTTCTTTTTTGTTAGACCACCTGGGTATATATCACAGTACTGACACCTTTAGTGGTCACCACTAAAAACATTACAGATGGCACAGTAATATTTTCAATACCACACCCTCCCTCAGGGCACAGCAGGCTTCTCTTTAAGGTGATCAGTTCAACAAACTTTAAATATAATTGTTACCCTAGGGGCAAAAAACCAAAAAAAAAAATAGTGCTTAGCTACCTTAATCTTGAAAGAGTTACAGAAAATATTCATCTATTCATATAAAATTAATTTTTCCTATATTGTGGATGAAGCCGGCAGCTGTCGGGGGTGGAGAAGGGAAGGCAAGGAGCAGTTTTTGTTCACGTGAGCTCTGCGGGGTCACATTAACTCTGCCGCATCCCTCTCCTCAGAGTGAGCCGAGCTGCAGGGTTATATTTAGTGCCTGGCAGCAGGGCTGGCCCTGCCCACTGCAGCAGGATGTGACTCCTCTCTGGATGGAGGCAGCGGTGGGTGACAGAGAACGGCCCTTCCCGCTCTGAGACCTGTCCCTTTTCCCCCTTAATGTGCCTCTAAGTACCTGCACAACACTTGCTCTGAAGGCTGCACAAATATCCTCTCTGCAAACTATCTGTAGCTTAAGCTTTACAAACACAAACTTAATAGGTTGGGAGAGGTGGCCTTGTTGCCACTGAATCCAGGAGGAGCACAGCTCTGGGTCTTCTTGTTGGACTCTGCCTTCCCATCTCCCTGCCAGGACAGGGTAGGCAGCATCCCTGCGTCCAGGGGGGCTTCCTGGGAAGTGGTAGCCTGTGGCTGCCAGGCTGGTGCTTGGCACCGAGTGAGTTAACTGCGCTATCAGTGCTGCTTTCATCCTCACGTTAAAGGGATCAGCATCCTAATGAGGCAAAGAATGAAAGGAGCGCTTGTTTGTGTGTCTATTTGCATAGCTGATGGCAGGATAAATGGTCCTGCTCCTGGTGCTGGGCTGTGCTCCCCACTGTGATTACGCTGCTGGGGTGAGGGTTGCTGAGCCTACAGCTGCAGGAATTGGCAATGCCTGTTTCTCAGGTCCGTGCTGAGTTCTGGACCACCAAAAGCATGATGGGGAGCAGGGAGAGAGCCCTGGGCTGCTGCTGCGGGCTCTGCCACGGGCCAAGAAGCCCAGCCAGAGGGGGACAGGAGGGGACACCCCGCCACTCACCTCCTCTGCCTTGTCTGTTGGGGCAATGAAGACAATGAACGGGGAGAGCTCGGCCGTGCGGACGATCTTGAGGGTCTGTGGAGAGAGGGGTGCAGTTAGCAGAGTGTGGCCCTTCCCCAGGCTGGGACCAAGCACGGCTGGCTGGCTGCTGTCCCCCACCCTCCATGCTGCCCCCAGCCAGGCTGGCACGGTGCCTGTGATGCAGTGGGGGCTAAAGGAGACACCCCTCACTGGGGACATGAGCTCACTGGGTGGACTCCTGGAAAAGGGTCCCTGCAACACACTCCCACAGCGGCCTGGCCGTGGCCTTGCTGTCACAGCCAGGTGTGTGCTGTGCCAGGGAACACTGTACCCACGTCTTGGGAATGGAAATGCCACCCCAGGGCTTGCTGGCTTTTTCCTTTGGGAAGAGAAGGCAGGGACAGTCACAGCTAGCGCCCAGGTAGTTCAATCTGTGGCAGCCTCTGCCCACCCACCCCTTCCCCTGCTCCCTACCTGAGGCTCGATGTCCAAAATAGCGACTTTGTCCTGCTGGTGGATCTTGTGCACTGTTTCAAACTTGGTGCCAAACATGTTTCCCTGGTAGCTTCCAAACTCCAAGAACTCATTGGCTGAGATGTCCCGGGTCATCTCCTCGGTGGAGACGAAGTAATAGTCCTTCCCATCCACCTCATTCTTCTTCTGGGGGCGTGTGGTGTCTGGGGAGGGAGGGAAACGGTGAGTGCTGGCCCCAGAAGGAGAGGGGAAGAGGGTGGAGCAGGCATGGAGACTAAGCTGTACTAATCCCCTGTTAACTGCTTCCTGCTTCGGACAAGTAGGGACCCCAGCCAGCTGGGGACAGGCACTGGATGACAAGAGATGTCCGTGTGTGGGTGGCAGCAGCCCTGCAGCCTCTGTGGGTAAAGGTGGGTCCATGTGGGACAGCAGGCAGGGAAGCCCTGCATGTGGGGACCTCTGACTTCAGGGGCTTGGTGGTGCTGGAAGAGCATCTCCCCACCTCCCACCTGCTGTCAGAAGGTGCTGGATCAAAGAGGTGAGAGGAAATGCATCCCGTGCTGTGCCCTCCACCCTGGCTGGGTACTTACATGGGGGTGGGTACATGAACTTCTCTGGGTTGTTGCTGAGCAGAGCATTTTTGATGTGGCTACGGCCCACGCCACTGGCCCCTGGAGAGAGAGAGAGAGATGGACACTAGAGCTGGGTTCAGAGCAGCCTGTTGGGAGATGCTGGGGCCCATCCACAGCTCTGGGTCTGACAAAAGGTGCAGAGCTTGGCCAGGGCCCTGCCGAAGATGCGCTTTCTGGGCCGGTCTGTGGTGTCATCCAGCCCTGAAGAGGCTCTCCGTTCTCTGGGGATGCTCACCTCCAGCCCCAGCTGGAGACACGACTGCTGCCTGCAGAGCAGCCAGCCTGGCTGGACTTGGTGGGCTGCCCATGCCTGTGGGGTCCACCACCAAGTGCTCAGTCCCCACAGCGTGGGAGTGCTTGCTTTGGTGCAACTGCACACACCAGAGCTGCTTTGAATAGAGATTTTCCATGAAGATACTCAGGAGTTGCAAATGCCTGAATTAACTCAACCCCAGCATTGCAGCGCAGATGCCAGACCGTGCACAATGCTGCATGGAGGGGGTCAGCCTGTGGGATGACTGCTGCAGGCTGAAGAAATGCTCCCCAGACCTTACTAGGTCTTGAAGGGCCGCAGTGCCCCAGCCCCTGTGCAGTCCTGGTTCCCACCACACAGCCCCTGTGTGCAGAGGGTGCTTGGCACAGCACCTACCGATGAGCACCAGAGTCTTCCTCTTGAAGGCAGGCAGCCTCACCACCTCCTCATAGGAAACGACATCCAGCTGGTCAAAAACTGGGGTGGAAGAGAAACGAGACACGGAGGGGTCAGAGATGGCTTGGCCACACCAGCACAACCATGTGTGTGTGTGTGTCAGACCAAAGCCAGGTCCTTGACTAAAATGGACAGGAGTGGTCAGGACTGGGCTAGGAGCTCATCCACGTTTGGCTGCTTGGGGAAAAGAGCAGCAGCAACATCAGAGAGGGGGTGAGGGGCAGAGTGGGTGCTGGGGAGCTGCCAAAGAAGCCAGGGCTGCTTTTGCTCAGTAATTCTGCTCAGGACAGTAGGACCTGGGAGCTGCGGTGGAGAGGCAGCAGGATGCTGCAGGGAGCTTATTGCTGGTGGAGCTTCATACATCTGGGTGATTTACAGCCTTGTTTGTTGCTGGCTGGAGCTGCAGGCTGGGCCAGAAGCCAGCAGTCCCCGGGCACCCCTCTTTGCTCAGTTTAGTGTGGGGTGTGTGCACAGGTGGCTGAGGGGCACTTCCCTGCCCCACCAGGGACAGGACTTGGCAGCTGTGGGAGCAGTTCAGGCTGCTCCCGAACTGGTAAGCAGCAGCACTGCCACTGCCTGCCCTGTGCTCAGCAGCCTGTGGGGTTTGAGGGTGGGGAGCCTGACCTCACAGGGCCGGGAGTGCAAGGGATTGTCACCAAGGGGAGAGCACAGGTACTCTGTGCTGAGCCAGCCCTGGCCTCCTGCACTACATGGGGACACAGCTGTGGCCACATGAGGGGTATGAAGACTGGAGAAGGGACTCGAAAGAAGTGGCAGCTATGGGGTATCCTGAGGTTCCACTGCTGACACAGCTGGATCCTTTGGTTAACTCCCATGGAGGACAGACCCAGCCCTGCCCAGAGGCAGGAGAGATGGCCAGGGTAGGGGATGGAGCCCACTGCCCTGCTCACACTTACTTGAGCTGTGCTTGGCCAGGTATTTATCTTTGCACTTCTTCTTCTTCCCAAAGGGGCTGCAGCTCGGGGATTCACTCTGCGTGGGCTGCGTGACGCTCGCCACACGCCTGCCAAGAGAGGAGGACACCACCATGGCCCAGCTGTCACCCCAAGCCCTGGGACAGCAGCAGGATTGTCCCGCAGACGTGCAAGAGCAACAGGCTGGCTGCTGGGACAGAAAAGGCTCACCCTGCAGCTCATGAAGGGGACATTTGCCTCCTTGTCCCAGCAGTGACACTGGTGTAACCCAACACAACCTCCTGATAGCACATGGTCACTGCTCCCACCTCCACTCCCAGATCCAGCCCTTCTGGCCAAATCCAAGGACCTACCACTCCTGCAGCTCTGGAGAAGGGATGAGTCCTGCTGACTCAGTGCAGGAGCCCTCCACCCGGCCCTGCCACCAGTTGCTGTCGTCCTTGTTTATGATCTGAATCACATCACCAATCTGAAACTTCAGTCCTGCTTCCTTGCAGGGGATCAGGTTGTCTTTCTTGGGGTCGTAGTCAAACTGTGCCCTCATGAACATCTGCAAAACAGAGAGCAGACCAGAGTCAGCAGGGCCATGCAGGGTGGCCAAGTTTGGCCCCCACACTGCATTCCCCCGCAGTGACTGCAGAGATGGCTCCAGGCACACAGCCCCTGCTCCTTCCTAGGCCCCACAAGGCTGTCTGAGGAGAAAGGAGATGCACAAAGCTTAAGGGGAAAGTCTTGGGGATGGAATTGTAGTGAGATGTGCTGGTGAGCGGATGAGGGAAGGAGGATGGCATCTTGGCCTTACTGGGAGCTGGTGACAGAGCTGCTGCCTCTAGGCACACACACCCCCACAGCTGCTGTTCAAACCCTGCCATGGAGCCTCCCTACAGTGCCCTGGGTGCTGCACAGTGCTGGTAAGTTCAGCTAGCCACAGAGGAGTCCCACCAACATGGTGCACAACTGGGGTCTGCAGTGGGGGGAGCACAGAGGTGACGTCGCAACAGGGACCCCAGGGAAGGCCATGGTTCAATCTCAGCTGCTCTGTGCTGCCTTTCCCCAGAACTCGGCACTCCCTGCATGGCATGAGGCCTTCAGGGAGCCAAGGATGCAGTGCTGTATCCATCCCTGCCTTGGTCTGTCTCGGTCCCTTCGGCATCAGCTACTCTCACAGTTACAATTCATCACAGCTGCAAATGGAAATGAGCTGCTGCTGCTTCCCAGGCCACTGTGCACCCTCCTGAGGCTGGAGAAGCCCTGAAGACCCTGAAGAAGGTGTGAGAAGGTTTGCATTCCCTGTCCTTTCTGCTTGCTCAGCTCTTTGGGAGGGAGTCTACAGCACCCACTCGCAGCAGGACCCTGTCAGGACTAGAGCGGAGGCAAAGCCAGGCAGAGTACAGAGGATTAAGAGTGAAAGGCAGAGTTTAGGGAACCCTGAGCATGACCCTAGCAAGTTAGTTACCCTAGAAACACAGCATGTAGCAAGGGGGCAAAGGGTTTCACAGGGGGTGATGCCTGTCCTGCCCTCAGATGTGACAGGCAGGGCCTGGAAACTCATCCTCCCTGGGTAGAGTAGAACATGCTGTCCTTGTTCCACGTTAAAACGATTTCCCACAGCATGTCCTCCCTCAGCTGTGCTGCTGGAGGCACAGAGCCATCAGGACACAAACACGGTCCCCTTTCACTGCCAGAAAAGAGCATATGGATCAAGCTGTGACATGAGAGCGCTCACAAAAAAAACGAAATTAGGAAAAACAATAAGAGAGGAATCTCCTTTCGGGATGAGGACTGCTGCTTGCTTTGAATGCACTCTCTGGCACCAGGAAGCTGAACATCCACACAAAGATACGAGGGATACACAGCAGGCACTGCCCAGAGCTCTCTGCTCCTGCAGCACTGGTGGTCCAAGCCAGGCCATTTTGGAAATACCCCCCCTACACCAGTCAGGAGCTGGCATCAGACAGCTCCACACCTCACCCACAGCTGCACAGGGCTCTTTGCCTGCCTGCTGCCAGCCCCTCCCTAGGGCCAGACACTCAGCTGCTCAGCAGGCTCCAGCATGAGAAGTCCTGGTCTTTTAAAGTCAAAAGGCTGCAGGGAATACGCTGGAGGGGACCTCAAGAGCCTTGAATGCTCTGTGCCTCCTCTCATTAAGACCCTCCCAAGCAAACCTGCCCCAAGAGACACTCAGCTTCGGTGGGGCGAGCCAGGGCAGGGGGAAATCACGATGCCAGGATTCTCCACCAGTCCCTAAAATAAAGGTGATCATGGGCATCCAGGAGTGGAAACATAGCCCACTCTTGGTGGTGGTACTGCAAGAGAGACACGAGAAGCTGTGGCTCTGGGGAGCAGACAGCACTACAGGCCTGGGCAGAGCAGGAGGGAGTACAACTGCTGCTGGGACAGAGTTTGTCCCTGTGTCTTTCCCTGAGCCTATGGCCAGCCTCAGGTGAACCAGAAACTGCATTCTTTTCCTCTGAGGTAGCTTTTCCCCAGCACTGAGTTGGCCAACGGAGCTGGCTGGGTCAGGACAAGGAGGGCAGATAACACAGCAGGGAAGGACAGACATGGGCCAGTGTTTAATAAACACACACGCAAGCTGGTCAAGCAGGACTGGGGACAGCATGGACTGAGCAAGAAACAGAGCCACCAACACTTGCCACCATGTTCAGAACTTCAGCTTCTCTGGGTAAAGAATGACATGTGCTCCCTCAGCCCACCCCAGCACCATCCGGCCCCCACCCCTGCCGGGCCATGACAGGGGGGCTGTGCTGGGGTTGGCTCCTGCACCAAGACAAGACAGCAAACCAGCTACCACACCCTGAAGTCTTGGGAGAGGACCCCTCCCCCCCCCCCCCACTATTCTATTTCGGCCACAGCAGGACTTCAAAGGCAAAGCCATGCAGGTGTCACCCCCTGGCGACAAGGAGCAAGGAGCTGCCTTCCTTCCCCCCACTGCTTCCTTCCTCCCACGCTGCGTGCGGCGGCATCCGGACCAACGCCACTCATAGTGGGGCTGGTGCACCCGGCATCGGTGACAGCAGGGACCACAGAGCTGGGGGCTGGCCCTGTCACAGGAACGTGGCTCTAACGGTCGTGGCTGTGAAGGAGACCCTCACGTGCTCCCTGGTGTGCACCTGCCACTGCTTTCCCATCCCCAAACACCACTGGTGGCTCAGACATCCCAGCCCCAGTGAATACACCCATGCAGGCCCAACATATGGTTGTTTGCAGTGATGTAAGCACAGCACAGGTCCCTCCATCAGCTCAGACAAGGTGCCAAGGCAGCCACCCCCTTGCCCTGACACCTCTGGCTGAACACAGCTCTCTCCCCCGCACTGGTCCTGCGTGGTTTGCTCTGGTCCCACCCCGCCCCACGGCCATATCCCAGCACTGCCCGCGGGTCCAGAGGCTGCACTTACCTGAAGAGCAGGGAGGCGGCTTTGCTGGTTGGGAATGACTTTTAATGAGACCATCCCCTTGGTTTCTTTCTAGTGAACAAAGGGGAGAAAGAAGAGTTGGAGGAGGTGGTGTCTGGAGGCAGCTCAACAGCAGCAACCTGTGCAGGGAGGTGCTGAGTGCCAGGACCTGCAGAGGCAGGGCTCCTGCGTGCTCTCCAGCGTGCTGTGGTGCTGGGGGACACCACAGCCTGGCCAGAAACAGCTCTGCTTGGCTTTGCCATACTTGTCACATTCCCATGGGGGGACAGCAGCACCCCCACAAGGGTCTGCCTGTGGGCACTGCTAAGCACCGCCAGAATGAACGTGGAGATCTGCATCATCTTCGCCCTGCCTGCTCCAGTGAGGAGCCTGGGAGGAGAGGCTAATTCTTCCAGGTCCCCTCCCTGCTGGCCACTTGCTCTGGCCCTCCTGGTGACATTAGAGGCACAGCACTCTCTTGCCTGCCACAGGCCAGTGCACTGTTGCCTCACATGCATCACAAGACTCACATGGTCCCACGGGGACAACCACATGAGGAGGCTTGGAGAGGCCTCCTGGGCCAACCACTCTTCTCGGGAGGCAAAAACAAAGACAAGCTCCTCCTTGGTCCTGCTGTCTGGAGCAGGGACATCCCGTGGCACTTTGGCAAGCCAAGCCTACTGCTTAGGCTGCTGGTGGGTGTTCCCAGAAGTGCCACCACCTCCCTCCAACAAGGTGCCATAAGTTGGGCATGGATCAGGATCATCAATGCGTGAACCCAGGGCAGGTCTAAGGTCCTGTCCAAAGCTGTCTCTGGCAAGGGCATGGCAGGATCACCGTGACCTCAGCAGCAGCCAAATGGCACAAACACGACATGCATGTGTGGCTCAGGCCTGCAAGAGCAGCCAGCCCTGGGCTGGAGCTGCACACCAGCCTCGGCAAACAGAGCTGGTTTCCAAGCCCCTCACAGGATCAGCACATGTCAGGGACCCTGTCAACAGCCTTCACTGCTGCTCCAGGAGGCCACAAACAAGCAGCAAGCACAGACCACACCGGGGCTGCATGCAGGGTGGTTTCTGCCACATCACACTGCTGCATGCAGGCAGCTGTGTGCTGGCTCCGGTGTGTGGGAGGGGGTGAATGCTCACAGCACGCAGGCCAAAGGGGTCCTTCCCAGAGAACAGCCCTGACACACACAGATACCTACCAGCATCTTCTGCAGCTGGTCAACTGAGTGGTTGCTCGCACTCTGCCCATTGATTTCTATGATTTCATCACCCACGTGAAGGGAGCCTGCCAGCAACGTGAGAAACATGAAAATACAGAAAAGGGACAAACCCAATTCACACAGCTCCATCAGCCTCCTGGGCAAGCTGTGGCCAGGACACTGCAGTGTTTGCTAGGCAGTGCTTCTGGAACCATATGTGTCATCTAAGCACATGGGAGTAAAGCACAAGGGGAATGAATTCTTCCCCTTCCACCCAATTCACACACTTAGCCAGTCCGAAGGTCATCAGGCTGCTTTCCACTGTGTTTGGACTGGTCAAAGCAACCACATCAGTGTTTCAAACCCAACCCCAAGTACCTCACCTGAAGCCAATGACAACCTCCTTACAGGGCCCTTAACACAAGCATTCCTGACTTCGTGTGTTTTCAGTTTATATACCCAGGGAGATGACAGGCTCAGATATACTGCTAAAAATCAGGCTCCAGTAGTGCTATTGGAATGGCTGCTGTCTTATTTTGGAAGTGGTAAGCACAGACTTCCCACTTGGATCCAAGGCTGGAAAAGCAGCCTCTTCTGAGCAGAGAACATCTCGTATCCACGCCTCCTTGGCAAGACCCAAACCCAGAAAATAGCACCTATTTATTTCTTTTGGCACCTTCTTTCAGTCTGCAGAGCCAATCTACAGGATGCCTGTCCCACCTGTGCACTTCAGGAATGGGAAGAGCTTCCCCCACAGTGCCCAGGGTATGATCCATCTCTTCTTACAATGACCCCACCATGAGACAGATGATCTCCAGTTCCCTTTTGGGAGAGCCCTTCCCCCAACCCTTTATTTATCCCTAAAGCCTCCAGTGTATTAACACGACAACCATGCAGAGAGACCAGTGAGTCCCAAGCTCCTGACACATCCCTAAGGGAGGAGCAGGCACAGATGTCCATGTCACAGGGGAAAGCCAGCACTGCTGAGGACCTGCCTTATTGCTGCGTGGGAAGAAACCACCTGCAGACGTGCACCCCATGCACTGCTTCTACGAAGGCCTTGTTACCTTGTCTGTGAATCATGCCCCCATGGAAGATCCTGGCCACCATGCAGCTCTGCTTGTCATTTTGCTTCAGCGTGATTCCCTGGAAGACAGGAAAATCCATGACTGCTCGCTGGAGGGGAGAGCTCTCCTGCCCTCAGCAAAGCCCACTCCAGGCCCAAGCCCACAGTGGGCTGTGCAGTGGCTGGGGGGCAGACCCTGCTAGGCCAACTCATGCTGCTGCAGCTCCTCTCAGCACCATTATCACCACCTTTGTGGGGCTCGCCTCAGATGCCCGGGCAGAAGGCAGAGTCCGGCACCTCTTTCCCATGGCCGAGATCTCCAGTGATCTGTTTCCCTCAAGGCCAGCCTGCTGGCACAGCTCGACCTACCCCTCCACCCCCCGGGTGCCATCCAGCTTTGGGGCCTTGCCAGCTCTCACCATGGGCTCCTCGGTGACCTTCTCGAACTGGACAAGGCGGATCTTGCGCACCTCGCGGCTGTTGCTGTGCGAGGGGCTGCCCAGGGTCGCTGAGCCGTTGGTATAAATGTCCTCAGTCAGGGCGTTTGAGGACTGAGTCATGGCCTGTCGGGGCAAAACACAGACCACGGTTTAGGGGCTCCACCTGGGAATGCTGGATCCCTGCTGCTGGGCTGAGCTACTCAAACATGTTAAGGTGCCTGCGGCACAGGTGGAGCATGGGAGGAGAAGACACTAAGGGCAAGAAAAGGAAAGGAGCAGAAGAGCTTGAGCCTTGCAGATGTGGATGTGGGTTTGATCTGCAGTTTTCCAGCATGGGAAGGACAGGAGGTAAGAAAACTTCGGAAAAGCTACAGGTAGCAGAAGCCAAAAGAGTCCACAGCTGATCTTCTGAAGCAAAGAGTCACAAACACTCCTTGTGTGTCGCAGCAGCACTTGGCTCACAGACAGCTTGTTGCAGAGCATAAAGCCCAGGACATCTTCACCAAGTGAACAGAACAGTTTGGGACTCACTCCTGAGAACTGGAGCCAGGCTTTGCTCTTGCTCAATTAGCAAGTTCAATCTTTCCTGACCTACGTCAGCGGGCAACTGACACAGTGCAGAGCCATGTACACAACATCCAGGCACTGAAGGCAGTGTGCTCCCCAGCCAGCCAGAAACACCCCGTTCCCCTTCCCAGCTCCCAGCTACACGTCCTTTCATGCTGGTTTGCACTGGGACGCCAAGCAGGGGCTTTCAGCCCTGAGGAAACCTCTGTTCTTGGTTTCCAGCACATGCTGGCACCAGGGCAGATGAAGAGTGCATGGTCTATACAAAGGCCTCCAAACCCATCCTGCCTGGTGAGCTTCTCCCTCCCAGCCCGAGAAAGTCTGACACAGTCCTGTTAAATCCCTCAGACATGCTGGGCAATGTCTCCACACAGCTCACAAACGTGCCTGTTTGGCCCCAAGTGCAGTGGACTTTCCTCAAGCCTCTCCCAAATCAGTGCTGGCCCAGCAAAACCCAGGCCAGCTTTGATCTGCAGCCCCTGCCCGCCCTGTTGGCACAAATTCCCACGCCACCCCAGGATGCAAAACAAACCCTCGCGGCTGTCCCACTCCACACCAGGCTCCCGGCTTTGCTGCCCAGTTTGCAGCCTGCACCCTCTCTCCCAGCAGTGCCTGAGCTGAAAGCCACAGCCAGCAAACCTGCAGGGACACCCAGCAAGGTCCTCAGCAGCTTCGGTCCTGCATCAGTGACGTGGCCATGCCCAGACAGGCAGAGCCAACACCTCTCCCCACCACAGCCTGACTTGTCAGCCGAGCACCAGGGCCAGAAGGTCCATGCCAGGAGCTGGGAAATATCAGCCTGACCCCCCTGCCCCAGCTTGCTGTCACCCACTCCAGAACCTTGGCCTGGAGCAGAGGAGAAGCTGCAGCCCCACACTGCCAGGTGGTGAGGCAGATCTGGTCAGGCCAGGGGAAGGCTCTTGAAGAGCATCTGCTACTGGGCTGCAGCCACGGCACTAAACCACAATAAAATGAGCTTTGGTAGGGATGTGCCGGAGTGCTGCTGGCTGAGACAGTGATCCAGCTCTGTGCGATGGCAGAAAGTAGGGAGGGAGCCAAAGAAAGGGGCAGCAGAGTCAGGACTAACAAGGATAGCAGGAAAGGTTCTGGCAGAGAGGGACAGACCAGGCACGGTCACTGTCACAGCCCCCAGAAAGGGCACTGATGGGGCTGGGCCAGGGAGGGAAGGGCTCAGGGAGCTGTGTGCCCATGATGCAGCGATTTATTTTTAAGCCAACTACTTCCAAAAGTGCCGACCAACCTCCTCCTCAAAAGGCGACCACGTGGGCTCTAGCTGCCAATGGCTTAAACACGGAGAAGAAGGCTGAATCCCAGCCCAGAACAGCACCCAGGCCGTGGACTGGCAGGGTGGAAGGAAGAACAACTTGCATCCATCCCCGCCAGCCTGGCTTGCCAGCCCTAGCAGGGCACAATGCTACCACACCACGTGCAGTGCAGAGGAACAGATTCAGCAGTGTGCGTGCCTAGAGCTGTCCCCCTCTGCCAAACCAGCAGGTGCAAGGAGGAATAGGAGGACAAGGACCTTCTCCAGCCCAACTCGAGGCCCAAGAGTCCATGAGGTGGTTGGAGTCAGCACAGATCATACTTATCTTGGTCATGCCTTGGGAAAGTGTTAGACCATGCAATTCCTGGCTTCAAACCTCTATGCTCAGCAGAGCCCAATGACCCAGGACACAGCACAGTCCGCTCAAAGGACTGGGAGTTCCCATCCTCACCATCCCCATCAGCTGAGCCTCCTGGCCCCGACCTTTGCTTTTTGCTGAGAGCTCGAGAAAACACCCAGCCCTCGATGCTGACGCAGCACCAGAGTCACCCTGGTGACTCCTGGAGAACAAGGTTTGTCACCAGAGACTGGCTGCTGTGCCTGGAGATGGCCACCAGCCACTTGATGGCAACTCTGAATGCAGAAGGGTCCTCCAACAACTCTCTCAGCCCAGAGCCATGCTGGGATGGTGTGGGCTTTTTTGCTGATGGCACTGGGCACTCAGCGAGTGGGGATGGGAAAATGCCTGGTTCATGAGGACAACCAGAACCCTCGGGGTGGCACATTCAGCCCTGATGTTGGCACCCAGGAACAGGAGATGTGCGTGGCTTTCACACCCCATGCACATGAGCTGGCTGGACAGATCGCCTTGCACTCTCCCGGCAGCTGCCATGCTCTTGGCTGGCTTGGCCCAGTGTAGCCTGTGACCTCAAGAGCCTTTTGAGTCACGCTGGTGACTGGCCAGACTCTGCTCCTCGTGCACTGCTCCACAGGAAACATCTGGGAGTGCTGCCGAGAGCCAGCTCGTGGCCACCAGCCACTGCCAGCTCTGCACAGCCCCAGGCTCTGTCACCGTGCTGGGGCAGAGGTGGGGCAAGGAGGTTGTGGGGCTGAGCTGTGCAATAGGGGTGCAGGACAGCCCAGCAGCCCTGTGTGCTTTGCAGCTGGCTGACGAGGGTACAAATCCTCCTGCACAAATCCTGCTCCAGTGGCAATGCACGCAACAGCCACCAGCTCCACGGGTCAGAGGTGCCCCACAGCCCCCTGCCTGCATTTTCCTCGAGAGCCCAGATTTCTGCCCCATATCCTGAGGCAGAGGGAAGTGTACCAGTTCCTTGGGCAGGGTTTACCAACAGGGAACGCAGTGAGGATCCCAGGACTTGGCACCCTGTCCCCCAGAGGGGTCAGCACTGTCTGCCAGGGTTGCTGCTGCTGCCGCACTGGCTGCACCAGGCTGCACACCACGGGCAAATCAAACATTAACTGGGCAGCTTGTTTGCAGGAGGCTGAAGCAGCACTTGAGGAAAGCAGCTCTGCAGTGCAAAGGGCACGTTCAGAGATTCGG
This sequence comes from Rhagologus leucostigma, assembly GCA_013397725.1. Taxonomy (NCBI): domain Eukaryota; kingdom Metazoa; phylum Chordata; class Aves; order Passeriformes; genus Rhagologus; species Rhagologus leucostigma. Next base: position 869,665 of record VZTD01002854.1, on the reverse strand, counting down.
TTCCTGGGCTCTCCTTGCTGCTCTAACCAAGAGACTTCAGTATCAGGCAGCCTTGGAAAAGCAGGACTGCCCGGCGAGTACGTGGAGAAAAGCGCTGCTGGTTTTGCCAAGCGGGCCCCCAAAGTACAGCAGCATGGATGCAACAAGGAACCCTGGAGCCAGGTTTCTCCGGGATTGCCCTCTTGGCTGGCAGGAAGACAAACTCTCCTCACACTGTGAGGACAAAAAATCCCAGCTCCCTCCATGAAACATCACCTCTCACGTTATAATCGCCATGGGTGCATGCAGGGACCTCGGGGCATTGCTTGGTGCAGAGATGTCCTGACCCAGAAATATCTGCTCCCACCCTCCAATGCGCCAGCCTTGTTCCCCTCCCCATCCAAGATCTGTCCATCTCAGTCTTGTACAGCTTAAAAATACCAGCAATGTGTAAAAAAAGCAAAGTAGCAAAAAATTGAGCTTGGGAGCTGCTTTAGGGCTGCTCCAGCAGGCTGGGGTGCAACAGCCACGTGGACATTTAGAAGTAAATAATTCTGCCAGGGGCTTCTGACTTCTCAAGTCTGGCTGCACAGCCACAGGAACAATCTCACCTAAAACCCCTACAATATGATTGAAGTTTGAAAAAAAGGATCAAACCAACAAACATTTAAACCAAAAAGGATTACACTGCTGACACTGGGAAAAGGCCCGGCAACACCAACAGGTCTCTGTGGGAAGGGGAAAAGAGAAATAGGAGAGATACAAAATGGTAGTGGCAGCCAGAAGGTGCTGCCAGCTCTGTGTGCCCTCACGCTGACTCCAGATCACAGAGCGCTGCAACGGAGATGGGCCAGATTTTCAAGGGAGCACAGTCAGTTTTGCTGAGGCACCACCTTCCCACCAGAAAAGGCTGATGCAGCCTTCCAGATGTGTTTGTGAAGCTGGTCACCTCCGAGGCACAGCCAGTGAAACCACAGCACCAACAGAAGGAGGAGCTGCCCTGCCACTCCATGCCAGCTTCCAGAACAAGCCCTGCAAAACAGCTTTTTTCCCTGTAGCTGTTACACACAGCAACACGGCAAAATACATTTGAGATTAAAAAGTTGGAACTAGCCCTCCCCACTTCATCAAAGCCAGAAGTTTAGCTCGGCTTTCAACCGAGTTTTACCTGCGGTTGATTCAGGATCTGGTCCCTGGGGATTGTGGCCTCAGTCTGCTTTGGAGCTGCTGCCAGTCGGATGCTGAGAACTGCTGCCCAGAGGCAAGTGCAGAGTTCCCTCTGTTCCCTCTGCACTCTCAAGATCAGCTCTCCCCAGAAGTATCCTCCTTTTCTCCACCAAACTCCCAAAGGTCACATTCGCTGCCCATTTTACGGCTGGGGAACTGAGTCACAGACGATAAAGGGACAAGCCCAAGGACATCCTGCCAACCAGGTGCACAGATGGGAATAAAGCCCACACCTTTCTGGTAAACCTGTACTTGTCAGTCAGGAGATATGGCAGAGATACGTGGTGAGGCTCAAGAGAAGAGGCCTGGGGTTGTCTCTAGCAATAACATGGCTTCCACTTGCCATGATTTGCATGCCCTGCCACCACATGAGGAACACAGGACAGCATTTCCCAGCACGCGGCTCTGCCAGAGAAAATGCAGAAGAGAAACCTCCCAGCCACCCTGTTTGACTCCAGACCAGGAGCAGCCAGGCAGACCCAGCACCCCACCCAAGAGCTGCTGTTGGGCAATGTCCTGGTGTCCCACGGAGGGCCACAGCCACTGTGGGCCAGCACCATCTCTGCATGCCCATGACACAGAGACGGGCACGTGGGCGACTGGCAAGCTCAGGACACTGCTGGAAGCCAGCCCTACAGAGCTCCTTTTAAAAGGCCTCACGCAGACCTCAGTTCACCATCTCTCCCTCTATCCCTACTGACATAAACACACCATAATACCAGGAAGCTGTAGGGCAGCTCCTACATTTTCCATGCTCTGCTGCTGTTGGCAATTTATCCTTGCTCCATTTGCAGCCAGGCAGGCCCTCTGCCTGGATCTTGCAGGCAGAGGGATGGGGGAGCTCCTCTCAGCAGCTGCCTGGTCCAAACACTTCGCTTTAATTTTTTTTTCCTACTCTTTTTTTCAAAGTACCCTGCCACGATTGACCCATAAAAAGCAGATGAGCCACTGGTGTGAGACAGATCTGACAAGCCTCTTCGGCATGTTTAAGTGTCCAACAGGATGGGCCAAGGACACTACTTCAGGGAAATTTCCTCCAGAGGCTCCCTATAGTTGCAAGGAAACCTTAGCCCAGGCACATTATGCCATGGCTTCACCAAGGATGCCTGTTCAAAGCTGAAAATCTCTACTGGGAGAAAAGCATCAGCTGTTTAACACTGGCAACTGTTGACCTTCTCCTGGTTGCACCCAAGCTACCCCAAGCAACACTAAATGAGGAAGGAGCCCACCCAGCACAAGCAAGAGGGCTGGTGCAGGCTGCTCTCCTTCTCTTGGAGGTGGGGTGCAGGCGGCCATCGGCTCACTCGCTGTCCTGGGGTAGGCATGGGAAGGGCTGCTTGCATCCTCCTTCCCTGGGGAAGAGACCCCCACCCTCCTGCAGCCCATGCTGTGGACCTGGAGGTTGCTCAGCAGCTGAATCAGCTCATGTGACAGGCAGTTCCAGTTCAGACCAGCTACAACTTTGCAGCAAAACAAGCACAATCTCTTCCGTGGCAGGATGCTGGAGCTTTCCTCCCCTGCACCCAGCCCCTTCTGCCTTGCCGGCTAATGCTGGCTGACCACTCCCCGGAGGCCCCCCAAGTCCCCAGCGAGCATCCCCGCTCCCGGGGCGCTGGGGACCAGCAACGCCACGCTGAGGGCACGCTCCTGGAGCCCACCGCGGGGTCTCTGCCTTTGGGACCCTGCTTCCCCCTGCATGTGCGGGAGGGACGGGACGGAGCGGGACCCCCGGGGGACCCGTGCCGGGCCTGAGCCGGGCGCAGGGCGCTGGGCTAAGGGCCCGCAGGCAGCGGGGCACGCCGGGGCTCCCTGCCGGGGCTCCCTGCCGGGGCTCCCTGCCGGGGCTCCCTGCCGGGGCTCGGCGGGGACGGGGCCGGGAGCGGGATGGG
>VZTD01002854.1:832370-866469 GCA_013397725.1 Rhagologus leucostigma | reverse complement strand
CCGGGCCGGCGGTGCCGGCGCTGGGAGGGTCGGGCGAGGCCTCCCCGCCGCCGCTCAGCCTCGCCTCGCTGCCGCGCGGGGGCTTCTCCCCCGTGGGAGGGTCCCCATCGCGTCAGGGCCGTGCCGGCCCCTCGCCCGTGCCAGCCCCTGGTCGTGGCCGAGCGCTCAGATCACAGAATATGCTGGGTTGGAATGGACCCGCAAGGGTCATCGGGTCCAACTCCGGGCCTTGCACAGAACATCCCCAAGAGTCAGACCCTGTGCCCGAGAGCATTGTCCAAGCACTCTTGTCAGGCTGGTGCTGTGACCACTGCCCTGGAGAGCCTGTTCCAATGCCCGACCACCCTCTGGGTGAAGAACCTGTTCCTAATATGCGACCTAAACCTCCCCCGACACAACTTCAGCCATTCCCTCGGGTCCTGTCACAGGTCACCACAGAGAAGGGATCAGTGCCCGCCCCTCCTCTTCCCCTCATGAGCGAGTTGTGGACTGCAGTGAGGTCTGTCTTCAGTCTCTTTTCCAGGCTGGACAGACCAAGTAACCTCAACAGGTCCTCACAAGACTCTCTCTCAAGGCCCTTCACCATCTTCATTTCCCTCATTTGGACACTCTGGGCAGAGGCCCAGCAAGGACATGGGGAGCACCTCTCCAAAGCAGCACTGATGCCTAGCTGGCTCTCACAAACCAGTGGTCATTCCTGGGCTCTGGTGCCCAGGTGAGCTCCAGGGTGCCTCCAAGGCAAGGAGACCCAGGGATTTCTCTGCACTGCAGCAAGGACAGCCCTCTTCTTGAGCTGTTCTGGGTCTTCCACCTCCTTCAACTTCCATGGGTGGCATGGCAAATCCCTGCATTTGTGAGCTGTGCATGGTGCAAAGGGCTTCTGTCAAACCTTTTCTGCCCTTGCTGTATGTCTTACTGATGAGAGGGTCCAGGTGAAGCCTGAGCTTTATTTGGGGATGTAAAGTTAATTCTGCCGGATTATTCTTTAAGAAAATCTTTGAAAGGGTTTTGCATACCATCCCTGGGATCCTGGAGGTTGAGAGGTTTCCTTGTACCAGACTCCCACACTGCTGCTAGATGAGTTCCCCAGGCTGAGTCGATCTGAAGTCTAAGAAATACAAGGAGAAGAAGGGTGCAAATTTCTAGAGAAAGGAAACGGGGAAACAGAGGCGGGAGTGGGAGGGGAAAGGGGGAAGAAAGAAGGAAAATCCATCTCATTCTGACAGCAAGTTTCTCCTGCCTTGTGGGAACAAAACTGTTCCTGACTGGGCTATAAGAAAGCCCAGAATGCTGTGAGATGCAGGCAAAAGGAGGTGTGGGAGCTGCAGGCACTGATGTGACTGGCTCCAGCAAACTGCTCTAACACTGCCGGGAACAAAGAGTCCCAGAAGCACAGCCTGGGCTGGGAGTGCTCTTCCCATCAGTCCCATTCCTGTGGCAACTGTTGCACACTTATGTGGGACCAGCTGTCTGAAGTCCTGCATCATCCAGGCATAGCTCCACTTCTTGCCCTACCCTCAGCTTCACACTGCCCACCTGGGGCCCTGGGCTTTGTTGAAAGAATCACCCCACCTGCCAGGATTTATGCCACCGTCAACAGGGCTTGGGCCTGCTTGAAGAAGACAAGTTGCCAATCCACTGAGTAAATAGGTTGTTTATTTATCTGACGTGTAGAACAGCTTGAGCTGAGTGCCTCCAAAGAGGAACAATCCAAGTTCCCCACCCCTCACATGACAGTTCTGGCCACTAGTAATATTAGGATCTGGGGTATTCCCGTTCTATACTGGGTCCCCTCACTGTCTCTAGGTGGGCTGTTCCTTCTCTTATCTCTAAGACTGCCGTGTCAGCTGAGCTAACGATGGTAGCAGCCTTCCTTGCTTCCTTATCTTCCAGCTCAAACCAGCTCTGGGGCCCCCTTTTACTTAACTTGGTAAAAGTTCAGCCTATGTGGATCGAAATTCACAACTCGTGGTCTAAGGTCATCAAATTTAGCTCCTGATGCTAAGCAAGTTCTGCATACCAAGCACATAACAGGCTTGCAGTGTTAGTAGGAGATCAGGGGAGTCAATACCAGGAGCAGAAGAAAGACATCTAAGAGGGCCATGTTTTGCAGCTGTGCCTGGTGGAACCTGTGGCCCAGACTTTGTCTGCAGGGATCCCTGGACAGCCTGATTAAGATGAGAAAATAATGGACTAGAAAAGTCACAGTGTGCCCGACTGCATTCAGCCGCAGCAGATGTGCCCGCCAGGCTGGAGAATGCTGCTCGGAGCCTCATCTCCCCCAGTCCTGCCCGGCTGACCGAGAAGGGTCTGCAGAGCACTTTGTAGCATCCTTACCCAGCAGCTGAAGCAGCCTGCGAGGAGGAGAGGGGAAGTACGGGCACACGCTGGGATTGGTGGGGCATGGCTTTGAGATGTGCTGCCCTGAGCACACCCTGGAGGCAGGACCCCTTGGTGCCAGGCTTCTCTCGTGCTCACGGGCTGGGAACAGGCTGGTAGCAACGTGGAGTAGGAGGCAAGAGATGCAGAGAGCAGAGACAAGCCCTGAAGTTAATCATGGAATGTGTAGTAGGAGGGAGAAATGTGACGAGAGACACCTGACAGACAGAAAAAGGATGTCTAAGTCTGTTCATTCCCTCTTGGTTACATATGGGGAAACTGAGGTGGAGGAGGTGGTGAGCAGCTCGGTCCAAGCTCCATGGCTGAGCTGGGATTTCAGCTGTGATTGCCCAAGCCTGCTTTGCTCCCCACAGGCCATGGTCCCCGCTCAGGTGCTCTCTTCAGCCTGCTGCTGCCTGTTTCTGTTCTGTGCTGGCAGCTTTTTCAGAGAATGGTGCCCACCTGCACAGCTGCAATACCTGCAAACACTCCCCACATCTGCCTCAGGTGGGGGAGCACACCAAGAGCTCTCCATCCAGCATGAGAGAAGGGAGATTCAGAAACCTCCCTGGCCAGTGGCTGATCTGGCTGGGGCTCAGCACTGAAGCCTCACACACTTTGGCTTGCAAATTAATCTCTGCTTGGGCTCTAATAGAAAGAGACAGCCAGGATGTGTTTTGGCTTCCTGGAGACACCAGAAAGCTGTGTGATCACCAGATCACCCAGCCCAGGCAACCCTGGCAGCTGAGCCGTGAAAGACAAAAGATCCCTGGGGTCCAGGAGGATTCAGCCAGGCAGCCCATGCTGCAGCAGGGCTCTTTGCAGGGTGCTGACTAGGCAGGGCATCTCCTGGCTGAAAGGCAGAGGGCTTTCATGCTGGTCAAGCCCTTCCCCTGCACAGAAATGTCTGGCTGGGGGAGGATGTGATGCATTTCAGATCTGCGTCGTGCTGTGAGGAAACAGTGTCTGGTCTCCATTCCTCACAAGATAAATGTCAAGACATGCTTCTAGTAATGGATGCCAGAACTTGGCAGGCTCAGACATGTGCCTGCCTGCCCACTAGTGCTCTTGCTCAGCACAGTCCCTTCCCTGCTTCCTGGCTGGCTGGAGAACATCCTGGGACTGCTCAGGGCTAGTGGGTGAAGGCTGGGGGGTCACCTGCAGAGATTTCAGCTGTGCTTCCTCTCTGAAAATAATCCAGAGTGGGCTCTGGTGCACAGAGCTTTTCCTCGGATCTAACCCTGTGTCACCAGACATGTGCCACAACATGGCAGCCTCTTTCTTGAGGGAGGATGAGCTTGAGCATCCACTGGTACAGACCCTGAAGGGTATTTACGCTTCAGCTGGGCTGAAACTCAGGAGAGATGGAGTTGCCTTGGAGCTGAGGAAGGATGGAGAAGGGCTTGGGGTGGCAGATTTTGTCCTCCCAGGCTGAGGGCTACTCTGCCTCAGGCAGGGGTGTTCCCCTTGAGAAGCTCATGGCTCCCACCCCTCTCTTCAGGCCAGTGCTTGCCAGGCAGCCTCTCCTCACCTCTGTGCCTGGTTATTGTCAGAATGCAATTAAGCCAAAGGGTGATTGCGTCTCCTGCTTGGCCTGTAATGTAATCACTGCCAGGGCCACAGCAAAGGCTGCCTGTACAGCAGCGTGGAACGTGACAGAAACATGAGGCTTTTTCAAGCTGTTATTTGAAACATCAGTTCCTGATCTCCCCTGGGTGTGGGTTCCCGGATAGGTCACAGCACTGGGGTGATCTGCAGCACATCCCTTGCTTCCTCCAGACACAGGATGTGGAGGGGAAAATCCATGTGCACCACACAGCCCTGGTGCAGCTGATGGCAGGAAGGAGCTGGGTGGCTCAGAATAGCCCTCCCTCACACAACCACCCTGCTCATGGCACAGCCCCGGTGTCCCCACCACAGCTGTCCCCTGTGCTGCTGGCAGAGCTGTTCTCAGACCTGCTGCAGGCCACATCTCACACAGGTGTGAGCAGAGACTGCCCGACTCTGATGGGGCACCCTGGAAGTTCATAAGGCGATCGCTGGATGTTGCTGGGCTGCTGCAGCCATCCTGTGATGGCACTCACCTGCCTTCTGCCATTCTCCAAAGCCTCCTCATAACCCTGCTTTCCCCGCCACGCTGGCTGCCAGAGGCTTCGTGGGGCCACCCAGCTCCCCCACCACAGAGGGAGGACTCACTGCCCTGGGGGTGGGATGGCACAGGCTCTGGTGAGCTGCCGTGTAAGAGAAGTGCTGCCCAACAAGGATGACCCCATGCCTTCCCCACAGCTCTCCAGCTGCTCCCCACTCTTGTGAGGTGGCCATTGTTCTGGAAGGTCCCCACCCCACGAGAGGAATGAGGCAGGAGCCAGTGTCACCCTGCTCATCGTCATTCCTGGGAGGGGAAACATCTGCCACTGTGTGGGGCGGGTGCCAGGGAGGGGGAAAGCCACAGGTGTCAGGAAGATGGCTCGGGCCCGTGGCACACCTTGCGGCAGATTATGTCAAAGTGGCAGCTCATTCACCAGTCAGTGTCCCACCAGGGTCCCTGGGAGCCACGGGAACCCACAGAACTCCTCCTGTGGAGAACAAGGAGGGCTTGCTCAAGGCAGCAACAGAAAGCGGGGTGATGGCACCCAGCCACAGCAGCAGCAGCACTGTGGGAACGAGACAAAGGGAATTGCAGGGCCAAAGCCCAGTGCTGAGTCAGGTCGAGCAAGAGCTGCCTCCCTCCAGCCTCCGATCCCCACCGATTGTGAAATGGACACTGGAGTCTGGAGCAGGGCCTCCACCCCCATCCTTATCTTTGCTTTTCCTCCTCCAGGACTGTGCCCAGGGCAGCAGGAGCTTGTGCAAAACCAGGCTGAGAAGCTCTGGGGCTAATTAATTAGTAGCTGCTGGTAATGCTGACTGGGCCCCTGGGGACTCCAAGGCTAGAGCAGAGGAGAAAGTGCAGAGACATACTGGAAAATTACTGTTTAATTCTTCATCATTACATCTGAGTATACGGCATCTGGTAGACAAGAGACAGGAAAAGGCAGATAACGACCCAGCCACTGCGAAGCTCTGCAGCCCTTCTCTTCCCCAGCAGCAGGGGCAGCCAGGCCTCTGGAGGGATGGCTCCAGCCTTGGGGAGGGTTCGCTGCCCGGTGGGATGTGTGTCCTTGGGCTGGCACTGCCTCTTCCTGGCCCTGCAGCCATCAGTACTCCTGCTGAGTGTCGCAGCCAAGGAACTCTATTCGCAGGGCAATGTGGTTGTGCCACTGGCGGGGGTGTATCCTCACATAGCGGGCAAAGAGAGGCAACTCCAGGGTATTCGTCACTGGGCTCTGATGGTCTTGGTTTGCCTTGAAAATCTGGAGAGGAGAGAGAAACCAGGGATGCACTTTCCTCTGCTGGCACAGCGAGGACAGGGTCAACCCAGACAAACACCCCTTGGAATGCTTTAAGGAAGGGAAAAGCACAGCCTGGCTCAGTGCTCTTGGGAAGAAATTCTGTGAGCACGTTTGCTGCCAAGGGCTGTGCTTGCTGCCCTGGGGGTCGTCACGGGCTCTGGCCATGGAGCAGCTCTGCCTACCTTCTCCTTGCCATTTTGCAGGACTGGGCTCCAGTGCACGCCATCCTGGCTGATGGAGACAGCAAACTCCTTCACAAACATCTGGGTGAAGAGAGCTTTGGCACCTTGGGTTATGATTGCAGTCACCTTCTTGGTTACTTCGAAGTCCACCTGCAGCCACTCTCTGGGGCTGTTGCTCTGCGGAAGGACAGACTGCCTTCAACCTTCCAGCAGCAATGAGAAAGACACTCACTGCAGCTGAAGCCAAGCTGGCCCTGCACTTCCCTGTGCTTCACCTGCCCTACCATGCATCTGGTTGGAGCTGCTGGGTGCTAAATCAGTGTGGCAGGGAGTGGGCAGCTTGCACGGTGCGTGTGGCTGCACACACTTCCCACGTAGCCCTGACTAGGAGATCCCTGCTGGGATCCCAGCTGCCTGCCTGGTATCTCCTTGCACCTTTGGCTACCTTTGGCCTCCAGGCGTTGGTCCTGCCCTGAAGGTTCAGGCGGGCCAGGGCGGGTGTCCAGCTGGAGAAGATGTTGGCGCTGTAGGAGGATGCGGAGATGTGCTGGTCGGGAATCCCTCTGTTCTCCATTCCTAAGGGCATGGAGCAGCCTGGAAGAGAGGAGCAATGCTTGTCATGGGGTAGAACAGACCCATCATGGAGATGCCTTCTGCCTGCTCACTGCTCCAGCTGCCCTCCATGCCTTTTCCCTGGTTACAGGTTCTTCTGCAGTGCCTTGCTGCAGTGTCATGGTCCCTGCACTGCTTGGGGCCCCCGTGTGCAGCATGGCTCTGGCCAAACTACTCCCACCTTCTTTTCTCCCTGGAGATTTTATCTAAGAGGAATGTGAAGAATTTATGGTGTAAGGAGACATAAGGAGAACCTGTCTCCAGGGAAAGGACAAGAATACCTGTCAGGGAGACACCCTGCATATGTGTGATCAGGTGTGCCTGTGCACAGCTGCTTCAGAGCCAGCTGGCAGGTTTGGGGCATGGGCTGACAGCGCAGCCACTGCTGCTTTTGGCTGCTGCAGAGCAGGTGTGCAAAGCCAAAGGATCCCAGGGCACCATTTCCTCAGGTTGCACTGTTGATCAGAGCCATCTCACCTTCAGCTGGAAAAACCAGAGTAAAAGCCAACAGCATGTGTCTCTGCTTGTTCCCTGCTCCCCCAGACTGAGGCAGCAGCTCCCCATCTATCAGCTTAGCTGCTGCTGGAAGTTTCCTATGCTTCAGTAAAAAAGTGATAGTGAGAGCTGGTCCCAGGCTCTCCCTCTGGTATTGTTATCTCTAAGACCACAATGAGACTTTCCAGCTTTGTTCCCTCAACACCTCAGTGCCATCTCCAACTCCCTCCTTCCCCCTCTGTGAGTGCCTGGGAGTCCTGGCACACGTGGAGCCGGCGCTCAGCACCCCAGCAGACGAGAGCCCAGTTTGGGGGGTTGGTGTCTGTGGGTGGGACGCACTGTTGAGGTCGCAGCCGAGGAGCTCCATGCGCAGTGTTGGCCGGATGTTGTAGTGGGTGGGGTGGATGCGGATGTACCGGGCTACAATCGGGGGGTTGAACCGGTTTTCTTTCACCCCAGTAGCATCCACATTTCCAAAGAACAGCTGCAAGGAAAGGGAGGGAAAGAATTGGTGTACCAGCGGAAAGAGAGATAGACAGGACAAGGATTACTGGGGAGAAAACATTCCTGTCTGGCACTTCTGTATCTTATCAGCATCCTTACAAAAATGGCAGCTCAGGGAAATGATTTGAGATGTGATTCAGGCCAAGGAAGTGTGAGTGGGCCACTGAGAAAGAGAAGAAGAAACTTCGGGTCTGTGCAAATTAACTTGGTTTTATATGTTCACCAAACAAGGGTGAGAAAAGGAAGGAAAAAAAAGTCAGTCCTCAAACATTTGAACCTGAGAAAAGTTGTAGCCACAGCTGGTGCACACAATGGAGGCTTTTTGAGATACTCTTCTCCCAGTGGATTGATCAGCTTATGCATATTTAGGTTGTGGGTTTTTTCTAGTGACTATAGATTCTCCAAATCATCTGCGTCTGCATAATATTTTTAGAAAGGCAAATTTGCCTTTGGGGTCAAAAAAGATATTCAGGTAGAATCTTCTGCCCAGTTCTAAGTAAAACACAACGTAACATTAAGGGGCGGATCTCACAGCCACCTGAGATGGTGGAAAGAGGTAGCTCAGACAATTCAAAATGAGACAGATGGACATAGACAGCAAGTCCCTTGCAGATCTGTGATTCAGTCACCTGGCACTGAATGGTCTCTGTTCCTGCCCTAATCCCAGGGGCTCAGGAGATCTCTGCCTTGTGTACAGAGCTCCCCAGCCCTCACCACCCCAGGACACCCCATTCTGGGAGGGCGCTCTCCTCAAGACCCTTCACCTTACCATCTGGGTGCTCGTGGCATTTCCCTTGTATGTCTTCCACCTTCGCCCATCAAGGCTGTAGAACACAACAAACTGGGAGATGTAGAAGCTGGAGAATTTTTGTCGGGCCCCTTGGGTTTTTATGCCGTGGATAATCATGGGATGCAAAAGATCCACCTGAGAATGAAAGCCAGGGATTCACTTGTGATGGAAAACCCAAGCCATGTTCAGGCAATGCCCTGTGAACCCGTGAACTCGCTTCCTCCTGACATAATTGAGCACTGGTTATGAAAGTAATTAAAACAGTTGTTCATAAGGGCGCAGGTCAGCCAACAGCTGGGAGTGAGCAGGGGAGAGCTGTTTGGAGAGGTGAGCTGTTCTTCCTTGGTCTTTGGGGCATTTTTGCACAAACCAGTGCTGCAGCTGGACCACCAAGTGATTCTTCTGCTGCACTGAGGATGGGTATGGGGGTCAGGCCAGCAGCAGCCTGACCAGAGCAGCCACCATTAGGATCTTAATGCTCCCCTCTCCGAGAGAAGAGGGGAACGGCAGATGTGGCTGGGGAGGCACTGCCCATCCGTGAGCCCTTCTGCACGAGCACGACCTTGCGATGCCCCCAGTGGTGCCTCCAGACACAAGGCCCCTCTCACCTGGATCCAGGCGTTGCTGCGGTCAGTACTCCAAGCATTGATGGAGCCGGCGTTGTCCAGCCTGGCCAGGTAAGGAGCCCACTGCCCTGCAAGGAGAGAGCACAGACACGAGGGTGCTGCTGACCCTTGGTGCTGCCTGAGGTGGTGACAGGTCCATCCACAGGACTGGGCCTGAGGATCACCCTGGGGTTTAGTAGCCACACACAGGGTGGCAGAGCCCTGACACGGTGGGCCAGCCATGTGGGGAGGCTCCAGGTCCCGAGTGGGATGCTGACGTGGGCACGGATGGAGGAAGGACTCCACTACCAGGGGCCCAGTGCAGCAGAACTTGGGGCAGGCAAACACAGGAGTTATGTTGGCTGAAGCTGCCCTGACCCCACCTGCCCTCCAGCCACTCACCATACTGCCCCGAGGCTGTGATCTGAGAGTCTGCAATGCCACCTGAGGCCATACCCAGGGCATTCCGGCAGTCTGCAGGGAACAGGGGAGGGCAAAAACCAGGGAGAGTTGGTTAGATAACAAAAGTCTAGGCTGGGTTGCAGCCTTCAGGCTCAGGGAGGTTTTCAAGCCTCCAGGAGCTCCCAGGCTTGTTTCTCTCACACCAAGGGATAGGTTTCAGAGGCTTCCACATCCATCCCTAATTTTAGGGGTGCTGGAAGTCTTTGCTCCCACCCCTCATGTCAAGAGCAGAGAGTTTCCAGCATCAGGCACAGCAGCCTCTTGCCAAACTCCTTTCCCTGAGTCCATGACCTCTCATTCCCATGTCCTAACGTCCCAGCAGTGCTGACAAAGTGTCTCTTCCTTACACCCATGTCTTGCCCCTGGGCCTTTTTGTTGCTAGGCAGCATCTTTTGAAAACAAATATCACATTGCTAAAGGAAAGTCTATCTGACACCCCTGTCTCTCTCTGTCTCTCTTCTCGTCTGCTGAGCACAGGGATGTTTGTCTCTTATAATAACCATTATTATTAGCGACTTGTCACACCTTGGCATCTCCACTGCGTGTCAAATGCTCCTGGGGAAAATGCAAATTTGAAATATTAAGTGGATTTTTAACTTATAGCAATGTTTTCTGGCTGACATTTAATATTCTTTTAGAAACAGGAGAGAGACTGTCACAGTGTGATAAAATATTACTCTCCCACACCACTTCCCCGGTGCTTACTTATGGTGAGTTAGAAACGTTCTGGGGTGGAATCAGAGGTTTACTGTGGATTTTGCAGTTGCTCTTGGAGCTATTTCTATCAGACCAACCTGCAGTCAGGCAGCATCACTCACTGCCTCCTGTCATCGCTCTGTGCCTCAGTTTACCTCCTGACACATGGCTAGGCAGCTGGGCACTGTACCTTACTGACAGCATGGGCAGGGACCAGCCCATGCATGCACTTGCTTGGGTAAGTGCATTTTATGGAAGGTCCAGGGACCCTCCGATTTGGGAAACAAGAGCTCTTCGAGTAAATATTTGCAGGCCAATAAAGCTGGTCTCCCAGCCTTCACCCCAGCTGTGTCCCTGACTCTGTGCTCTCCGCTGGGCTGTGCAGAGTGGCAAGGGCCAAAGCAGTGACTTTCTTTCAGAGTGAAAACCCAGAAGATCTCACTTGGGTCACCCTGAGAGAAATGCTGAGAGATCTGGGGGAGGAAGCTCAAATACACGCTGGTTGTGGCTGTGGCCCAGGTGGGTCAGGGCACAAAGAGATCACTCACTCAGGTCATACACGAGGAAGAGGGCACTCATTCCAGCCTGCTGATGCTCTCCCACTTTGCACTCCACCCTCCAGATCCCAGCGTGTGAGGGCCACATCTCCACTGTCCCGAAGACACCTGGCCAGGAACAGAGAGCAGAGCAGAGGGGAGTTACTGCCTGTAAAGGGATGCCACTGTGCCAAGAGCTGTGCAACCACAGGGACGGAATATTCCAGATCCACTCCCCCTCCTTAGTATTCCCCCGCAGGAAATTCTTAAGGGCACAAACATGAAGCCCTGGCAGAGGGGGATGCACAGTGCCTGCGCTGCATCTCACCAGGATAAAGGTTGTAGACTCCCATGCGGTACTCCTGGCTAGTCCTGACGTTGAACAGCTGCCCATGGAAGTGGACAGAGTGGATGTCCTCAGTGCTGCCCATGTTCAGGAGGTGCCATCGGACCCGTTGCTGCTGGGCCATCACCAGCCCGGGCAGGGTGTCGCTCACGTAGCCGTTGATGGCTGGGAAAGGCAGCGGTCAGGAGGGGCTCGAGGTTCCGGGGTATTTCCATCCCGATATAGGTTGTGGGATGGAAAGGGCAAGGGTCCTCACCATGGAAGGAATGGTTTCTCTTAAAGTCAGGGTTGTCCTGCTGGATCCGGCAGGGAGGGCGGCAGTTCCTCTCCACGTTCTCTGGGAAGTACCAGCTTTTGGTCTCGTCAAAGATGGTGAAGAGCAGGGAGAACTCCTGCACAGCCAGCTGCCTCCTGGAAACGTAGCTCAGCACCCCATGGTTGCAGATGATCAGTGGCCCGATGAGGCCTGAGTGCAGGTCCTTCTCCTGCCAGGGAGCCAGGAAATAAAGGTTTGCCTCCGAGCAGGAGGCAGCGCTGACGCCGGCAAGAGGCACAGCAGAGAGGAAAGCGGTGAACCCGTCTGCATCCCTGGCCTGGCTCCCACTCTGGGCCACGTGCAGGGAGGGAAGGACACGGGGTCACTGGGGCATCCCCACTCTGCCCTGAGCTAAGAAAGGCTGAGCAGCAAGTGTTTGCATGTGCTTTCAAGAGACGTGGTGTCTGTCTGTCCAACTGTCCAACAGTCCCTACTGCACTGGACCCAGAGGCCAAATTCAGGCAGATTTGGCAGAGGGGTACGGAACTGCAAAATGCTGGTTTCTTGCAAGTCTCATAAGCTGTGACAATTGAGGAAAGGGGTGCAAGGCAAGGCAAGGCAAGGCAAGAGAAAAGAGAAGAGAAGAGAAGAGAAGAGAAGAGAAGAGAAGAGAAGAGAAGAGAAGAGAAAAGCACCAGCATGTGTTCATCATTGTATTAGACACCTGAGAATCTACACAGCCCCAGGCTGCTTTCAGCACAGCACCACAGGAAGTTCCTTGACCTCATAGCCAGGACCCAGGCATGCCGCCCACCTCTCCTTCCTGGGATGCCCCGTGGAGGCTCCCACCTACCAGGTCCACGTTGGAGAAGTAAGCCCAGGCCTTGCAGTCAAACTCCTGTGTGGTGGGTGCCATCTGGGGCAGGACTTTCCAGGAGTATTTGCGGTGGCCACCGGGCTGCACCACCCCACCCTGCTGCGTTGTGCCCTGTATCTCCTCATAGGCTGTCAGTGTGGAGTGGAAGGAGAAGGGCCGTGAGGCCAGGTTCTTGAACGTCACCTGCACCAGAGGGAAGGCAAAGCAGTGGAATGTGGAAGGGAGCAATGCTGACAGTGCTCTGGACCCTGGTGGTGGGTCCAGCCAGTGAGTGGGAAGGATGTCCCTGGTTCCCAGACCTCCAGATGGTCTCCTTGCAGTGGCCAACCCCTGCTGAACCACAAGCTGTGGCTGTGCAGTGTAATCTCTGGTGGAAAGCACATCCTGGCTTCATGTCAGCAGGATGAGGCCCTTTTCCTGCTCAGTGGAAGCAAGGTCAGCTACACTACTGCCTCTGGAGCCCAGAGGTGCTGAATCCATCCTGGTGAAGATTTCCGTGAAAACTGGGCAACTTCTCCAGGGACACAAGTCCTGAGCCCTTCACCTCCTTCTCAGGTGGGTGTTGAAGGACCTTTGGTGGTGTGGGAAGCTGAAGCCTGCCCTCATACAGAGCACCTAAAAGAGCTGTACCGAGCCCTGCTTAGCTCACTACCCTTTTTGCAATCCCGTGACCCAAAAGGCTCCCCATGGAGCCCAGGAGCTGATCGGGCCATGCTGTTGCGGGGGTTGGGTCTGTCTCAGGTCCAGGGCTTTGCATCTGAACACTCTGGGGTTCCTGCTGGCCCATTCCTCCGGCCACTGAGGTCCCTCTGAATGGTGGCTCTGCCTCCCAGTCTGGTGCCATTCACATGCCAACAGGGCAGCTCCTGCCCCCGAGCCCTGAAGGTTAACCCATGGGCAGGTTAACGTGCAGGCCCACCTCAGCACTCCCTCTGGCTGAACTCCAACAACAACGGGGGGATTTGTGGTTTTACAGGAAATGGGAACTTTCGACTCACCATGATGACATCTTGAACTTCTGCCCTGATGTAGGGCCCGAGGATGCCCAGGTGTTCATCCAGCTCTCTCCGCTGCACCGGCTGCGTGAAAGAATCATCCAAGTACTCTCGGAAAACCACCTTGCGGTACTGCCAGGAATGCTTCCTCCTGCTTCTTCGGGGGTCCCTGCGGGGGATGCCAGTTAGGCAAGTCAGGTGACACTGTCCTGATTTATTAAAATATGGATATAGATCTAATATCAATATCCACCTGAGACGGACAAAGACTCTCTAACTCGTTAGGGTTAGAAAGTGTGTGTTTAATCAGTGCCGGGAAGCTGTGGGGATCTTTCCCAAACATACAGCTCAGAGGTTACCATACAATACAGAACCTATTTATCTAGAACGATAATACATATTTAAAATACAAATGCATATTCATAGCATAGACACCTCCCATTCCCCGCTTTGTATGGAAATTAGCAAAAGGTGATTAAGCATGCGCAACTCTTGCAATAAATTGAGTCAGTGGTCGTAAAAGTGAGGGGTGGGCTGTTCTGATGAAGTAGAGGCTCGTCTTCCTCGCTTTGACCTTTTTGCCTCTCTGGTTTTTGACAATACAATTGACCTTGGAAGACTCCCAGTTCCCTCCTTTACTACTTTTGAATAAGTTGCAGATGGAAGAATTAATGCCTGTCTAGGCCTTCCTTTGAATTTCTCCTTCTAAGATTCTTAATTACCTAATTTAGGCACAGCTGAACAAACATCAGATAATCAAAGCCTATTCTGTACGTAACTTCCTTGACTAATCATTAATTTCCTTAATTAACTCCAGCTAAGTTTTGTGTCTTTTCTCTATTCTAGTTAATTTCAGCAAAGCTAGCTTTTATTTAAAATCTATATATTTAAGTGTTCAAAAAAACCCCCTGTTTCAGTCCCATAGTGAGAGCAGCCATGGCAGGGTTGTTACATGTCAGAGGGATACAAAGCCAGAGCATCCCTGACCCACTTGCAAGGAAGCTCCAAGTTTCTGGAGGTTCAAACCCCCCCAGGTAAAGGGGAGATGCTGGGAGCATCCTTCCGCCTGGCTGGGTTGTGCCAGCACAGAACCATGATCCAGCCTGCCAGGACATGCCATCTCACACATCATGCCATGCCATGCAATGCAGGAGGAATACATGCAGGACAATCACACTTACGTTGCTTTTAGGAAGTGCTGGGGTCTCTGGTCCCCATATTCCCAGATCACCTCCACTGCTGCAATGAAGTATTGCCGTATCTCCCCCTGGAAGGAGCGCGGGTCGTGCTCGTCTTCCCCATAGATGTCAAAATCCTCCATGGTCTGCTCTGTGTCACTGTACTCATCATAGTCTGGCTTGGCAGCCTTTGAGGGGCTGGAATGTGTCCCATTGTTCAGGGCCGGTTCCTCCCTGTGTCCTGGAACGTGGCTCCTCTCCCCAGCTGTGCTGTTTCTTTCCCCAACCTCCTTGGGCTCCCCTAGGCCCTGGCCGTCTCTCTTCCCTGTTTCTCTGAGGACACCTTCCCTGCCGAGCACCTGACACCCATGAGGAGTGTCTTGCAAATACTGTGATGGTTTTTTGGTGCTGTTGTTGTTGTGAGGGGGACTTGGAGACAGTGAACAGTTCTCTCTGATGGCTGTTTTCAGAGGCATTTCTTCTGGGCTTTGCCCAGGCATTCTCCCAAGCACGTAGTCCTCTGTGGCATTGGCCTTGAGCTGCTGAGGCTCAGGACTGAACCGACCCAGCTGCTCCACAGAGTTCGTCTCCTCCTCCATCTGGCTTCTCCCCAGAGCTTGCTCGCTCCCAGGAGCTCCCCACACCGCAGCTCTGCCTGGCTGCAGCTCGACCAAAGCTGAGCTCTGCAAGCCCCTGGTGTTCACCACAGCCCCCAGGGAGACTGGGTCCCAGTTTGAGGCCAGGTCTGCAGCCTCAGCAGTGACCTGCCTTTCTGAGCTGCTCGCTGCCCCTGCTGGTCCTGTCCCCAGTGCTCCCCGTGCGGAGAGGGAGCGTCTGCTGCGCTGAGCTCCCTCACTGCTGCCCTGTACACCCCTGTCTGTGCTCAGCCTCCCCTCAGGATACATCTCATCAGCCTGTCCAGCATCCCTGCCTGGCTGTAGCCTCCTCTCAGCCATGTTGGATTTTTCTTCCAGGCTTTGCGGGGCCACCAGCACCTCAGGCAAGGTGTCACTTGATACCAAGGACCTCTTTTTGAAGCGAGTGATGCAAAAAGGGGAATGAAGTCCACACGCCTTTGGGGCTTCCTTATTCACTGCTGTCTTAAGGGGCTGGCTGGTCAGATCCTGCTCTGCTGTCTTACCATCAGAGAGGGGCTTCCTGCTGCTGGTGTTGGGAAGACCCAAACCTCTGCTCTCCAGTGACCTGGCTTGTTTACGTCTCCAGTCAGGGCCACTCAGGCTTCTGGCTGCAACTCTGTGTCTCAGAAACTGCTCAGAGCTCTTCAAGAAACCATTTGGGAATGGCCTGGTGTCATTGGTCACAACATTTGATTCGGAAAAGGCAATACTGTCCAGCTCTGTTAATTCCTTAGCATCCTGAAACACTTCTTTCAAGATTACTTCATCCCTCTCTTCTGTCATTATATAGCTGGATGGCTCGAGGTCATTGGTGTCTGCAAAGGTGGTGTCTAGAAGGCTGGTGCCTTTGGCAAGTCCACTAGCTTGTTCTGTGCCACTTTTTGAAGGCAAGGAGGTATTCTCATCTGTGAGGATTTCTCCTTGTACAGGTTTGTCTGACAAGGAAACATTTTGCTCTTCAAAAGTTTCGTAAAAGCCTTGTGAAGCCACTTTGTGAGGCCTTTTTTCCAGCCTAGCATCTAGGTCATTTGATGAATAATTGCTCTCTATGGCGTGACTGTGAACCACAGCATGAGTAGTCCTATTATCTTCTGTCTCATCTGGAGATGCAGAAGGATTGTTCAGTGTGAAGGAAGAGTTGTGATCAGTACTTAAAGACAGTGCTGTACTGATTTTCCCCTCTGAGTCATACAGGTTAAAGGATATTTTATCAGCCCCTTTTAGCAACTTGTCCTCATTACCCTGTGAAGACACATCTTGAAGCACCAGGTTGTGCTCCAGATCATTCTGGTGAATTGAGCTCCTGTTCTCCTGAAGAGGGGCTTTGCCAGCAGCATAGGCAATGGAGTCCCACAAGCTTGTTGCATGAGTAGTTGTCTTTTGAGGCTCTGCTTCCAGGTTCTCTATCTTACCACCAGACTGGACTGTCGTTCCTTTCACTGGCTCCTGCACCTCTGGGATTTTTGTCACTCTCATTCCTGCCAGAGCATCTCCTGGAGCTGCCGTGGTTTGGTGCAGCCATTGCTGACCTTCTGAGCTCACAGTACCATGGACACTTGCCAAGTGTTCTCCAGGTGGGATTGCTCCAAACCCTTCATCCTGGCTGATGATTTTTGACAATTCTTCATCTTCCAGAAAGGACTCATAGGACACTGGCTCATAGTTTGTCTCTGGCAGAGAAGACATAGAAATATCATGTGGATTTGGTATTGTTCCTAAAAATGTTGATATGCCATTGGAAGAGGGATCAGAAATCCTGCTGTTGCTCGGGACAGCCCCATGTTCCGTCAGGCACAATCTTGTCTTCTCTGTCTCATTTCTGGAAGAGGTGATGTTGTTCAGTTGCTCATTCACACACGACCTCTTTCTTTTAGAGAAGCCCCTGGGTTGGAATTCAAAGGCAACCTCCTCCCCATCAGAAAACACATAATCTTCCCCATCAGGGTATTGCTCATACTGGCACTTCAAGACCGTGAACTTGGCATGCATCCCTCGGTCTCTGAAATCAGGATTTAGGCACCCCAGCGTCCAGACACCTGTCTCAAGAGAGGGCAAAAGGACACCATCAGCCCACTTCAGTGGGAAATTGGAAGAGATGCCATTCCCGTGCTGCTCCCTTGCTAATGCAACCTATATTTTCAGGCAGCCTCTGGTTCATGGTACTGATTCCATGCTTTCATAGTCCCTAGAGTGCCTTACAGCCAGACCCACAGTGTTGCTGGCAGCATCAGAGCCAGTCCTGACAAGCACCATCAGCAGGGCTGGTGTTTCCTGGCAGAGCTTAGTGAGCTACAGGCACCTGTGAGGGCCCAAGTATAGCTTGGTGAGAGCAGTTAATGCAGTGAGAACCCACGGAGCCTCCAGCGGCAGCAACCACCATAAGCCACCCCCAAAGACATCCTGGTGCTGTCAAACACATCTCTCTCCCAAAGACATTCACCACATCTCTCCCACTGAAGGAGAAAGAAAGGAAAGGCTGCCTCTCACTCACATCCCCAGCCAGTGTGTTTGCTCCCAGCAGAGAGGGTGAGATGTGTGATTTCTGAGCTCTGCTACCGGAGAGAGCTGCCACCTGCTGCCGGCTGAGCTGCTGCTCTGCTTCTGGGCAGCAGGCAGGAATCCGAGCTCAAACGGATGTGAGGCTTGGCTGGGTTGTAGAAAGCTTCCTGGGGTGTCTAGAAACCCTGACGGCTTGGCTCAGGGTGCAGTGCTCATGACCATCATATCAGTGTTGCAACCACACGGTAAATCCTGTGTCTCCTCTGTGAGGGAGGAAATGGTTTGACAGCACCGCTTTTGCCAGCGCTAAGGAAAAAGTGTTGAGTGGGGGGAAATAGAACTGAACTCTGAAGCAAATCTCTTCTAGACTTCTCTGTGGCTGCGGTTTCTGTCCTTGCAAAAGTCTGGAGATAAATGGCATGACCAGCAGCTGAACCCACAGCAGGGACAGCACTGCCACTCCCCTTGACCTCTGAGCTTGGAGCCAAGATTGCAAATGTCCACCAGGCTCATGTTACTGCAGCCAGCTTACTGGTTTGGCAGCATGTGTGACCTCAGCACACCCTACTAATGAAGTAAAATACAGTAATTCAATTTATTTGAGTTAAGCTTTGAAAGGTTTAATCACTGCCCCACAGCACAGGCTGTGCATCTCTTTGCTGTCAGAGCTGTCAAAAGGAATTGGGCAGCAGAGAACTGGCTGGAGGTGCTCACTGATCTCTGCTGGGATGCCAAGCCCATGGTTTACAGAACAGCCCATGTTACTAACCTAGCTTTTCCAAACTCATGATGAGTGTTTCTCCAGAAAATGGGAAAAGAGTGAGCACGTCCTCAAAGACCATGTTGCGCTTGAAGGTGTTTCCAGAGAAGAAGACGGAGAGGAAATCTGTTTGGGCCCCAACACTCAGGACATACCAGTACACAACGTCGTTCAGGCAGAGTTTTGTTTGGAGGTTGTCAAATACAAAGCCATTAATAGCTGGAAGAGGACAGGAGTGAAACATTTCAAGACCAAATTCCCCCCGTGGCTGCTGAGCTGCTGCATATCCCCTGCTCCTTCCCTGGGGCAGGGATGAGCCTGTGTCTGCTGGGGCTTTGCAGGGAGCCTCTGGCTGAGTACTCACTGTGCATCACATTGGAGGCATAAAACTGGGGGTCCTGGGTATTCACATGGGCTGCATCAGAGCAGAACCTCCTGATGTTGTCCTGCAGGTACCAGCTGTGGTTCTCATCAAAGACCGAAAACAGCACCAACTTCATGTTGTCTGACATTATCTGGAAAAGAGAGGGAAGAAATTATTCCTGGTCTGATCGGAGCACCCCTGGTGCCCAGGGTAGCTGTCAGGTCTCAGTCTGGGTGCATGGAGAAGGTTACTGCTATTTCACAGGAGTTAGGGTGCACATTTGGGGAAAAGAGAGCATGCAAGGGAGGATGGGGAAGGCAGAGGCATTAGGACTGCTGGTAGGGTTGAAGAAAACAAGACAGACAAATTTGGTTTTACCTAAATATATCACCCACCAGAGTTATTCCAGCCTTTCAGCCTAGAAGTTGAGCCAGCAAAGGAAAAACCCACCTGATTTCCCCTCTGATCCATGGACTTCTTGGAGCAGATGAGGAGGGGCCCAATCAGGCCCGAGGCTGTGTCTCGGACTGGGTCGATGGAGCTGTAGTAGAAACGGGTGAGGCAGCGAGGATCTGCCTGCGTGGGGCCATCCTCAGTGGTGAGACTCCAGCTGTAGGTGAATGACTGCCCAGGGGGGATAGGAATATCCTTCACATCTTTCTCTGGCAACACACAACCCAAGAGCAGACCAGTTATGTCTGGGCTGCTCCTGCAAGGGGTGACCCCACTTTCTGAAAGAGCTCAGAAAGGTTTCCTGACCACACAAGCTGAAGAGGGAACCACCCATGACCATCCCAGGATCCTGGTGGGATGTGGGATGGTCTTGCACAAGTCATGGTCCTGGGAGCACAATAACAAGGGGTGAAAGCAGTTCTAGGAAAGAAACTTGGAAAAAAAACAACCCTAGAGCAAAAACTACAGATCTCCAAGAGGGAGAGTCTAAACCATGATGAACCCCCACACGAATGCAGGCCAGAGGGAGCCCAGGGAATGAGGGCTGTAAATAAACTGCAAACACAGGCAGGATCACCAGGATGGTTCCTGCCTCGTTAGAAAGTGGAGGCCTCCAGGATGGACCAATTAACATGGTCCCAGCTCCCTGATTGAGAATGCCTCTTCTCCCACTCATCATTGAGGCCTTCCTTAAAGACAGGGTTATATGGCACCAACGGGAACATGAAAATAGAATCATCATAATCCCTGGAACTGTAGATCTTAGGTGCTCGAATGGTTGGACAAACAGTCTTACCACAAGCTGCAGGAAACACTCCTGGCCCAGAAAAATGGCAGTGGCCATCCCAAGTTCCCATGGCCTGCCTTACCTTTTGAGGGTCTCATGGCATGGTAGGGCCTGACACTGGTGAGGCCATGAGGGTAGATGTTGTAGGGTCTGCTGGCCAGATTCCTGAACACGATCTGAAATGAGGACAGCCAGCAGAAATGTTTGGTGTTTTCTGATCACTGTAAGCCCTTGAAGCTGCTCTCAGTGTCCTTGCAGAGAGGGAAACACTGGACAGCAGTGCCCTGAGGTTGGCTACCTGCCAGTGATGAACAGGAGGGACCCAGACACGTCTGGGACCACAAAGTTAGAATACAAAACTACAATTCTCTGTGATGAGCCTATACTGTCCATTGTTCTGGGAGGTGTCTGTTTTAAGGAGGACATGAAACGATCAGATTTGTTAAAGAGAAAGTTGCTGTCTTTAGTCTTACTTTACATATGAGTCAGAAGAGGTCCATCAATCCAGGCCTCAGAGGACCAGGACATTAAGTATGCACAGCACTCAAGAGCTTTAAAGTACTCTCCACTTCACTGCATGAAGCCCTTCCTTTATTTCTCTAAACAGCTCTGTCACATGCCCACAACTGCACAGGGAACCCCAGGGAGGGAGCAGAAATGTGAAGTTGCTGGAAACCACCCCATTCCTCTCAGCTGCAAACAAGCCAAGTGGTCAGGAGAGTCACTTCAGGAGACAAAAGCGACAGTCCCCAGTGCTGTGAGGAAAAAGCAAGCAGATGGAGAAGAGTGGAGGGTGAGAGGACACTCCTGCCTCAGAGGAAGGTGCTGGACGTCATGTGCCATGTATTAACTCACACAGTTCCTAAGACAGCTGCAACGAAGTCAGATCAGAGGGACTGGGCCGTATCCTGTGCTTCTCACTGAGAGTATTTACCTTTAGCTGCCAGTAACATCTGCCTTTCTGGTGAACTTTGGACATTGCCAAACATGAGAGAGCATCTCAATGACATAAGTTAGACCTTAGCCACAAACCAAGAGCTATTAACAGGAAAATTATCAAGCTTTGAAGTTTCCCCTTACACTGGAAAGCTGCATTTCTCTTACCTTAAACTGATCTCCAACCTCCCCCTTGATGACAGGCCCCAGGATTCCCTTGTCCTGTTGATTGGACACCTTGCGCTTCTTGAAGGTTGCATCCTGATACTCCACAAACACCACTTTCTTATACTTCGAACCGATCCGCTGTGGGCCAGGCTCTAGGTACAGGCTCGTCACATTTCTGCAGACAAAGGCAGAGAAAGAGCAAATGGCCACATGCAGGACACTGTGAGAAACAGAGCAAGACCTTCCACCATCCAAAGACCTGGCTTATGTGGCTGAGAACATCACCAGGAGTTGCTGTCTGCTCAGAAGGGACTCACTCCAGAGGCCTTGGTGAGAGAGAGACAAATGCCCTGGAGGCAAATGTCTCTGTAAGGCATTTGGTAAAATGGAGCAAAGCCAGGTCCTGCTTTCCCAAGACCATCCTTGTCCTGTATCCATACTGTCAGTGTTAATAAGGAAGAACAAAACTGTCCAGGTTGGGCAGAATGAAAATTAATTTCTGGGGAAAAGGAGAAGAGCTGTCAGGGCTTCCTTGAGGAGCAGCCTCATGAGCACACATGCCCACTCTCACCTGTCCAGAGACACTGGCTTCACAGGGGCATAGTCCCAGTCCATTTCCTCAGCTGCAATGTAGTAAGTCCAGGTCATGGGCTTGTCTTTGGCAAAAGAGCGCACTTGGATCACGTGATAAGTTTCCTCATCTTCCTCTGGGTAATCCATGTCCTCTGGCTCGTTTGACAGCTTCCCCATCTTCAGCAGGCGTTGCTCAGGACACTCCTCCACCTTCACAAAGGCCTCCATGCCAGCTGGGTTCAGACAAGCCAGGCAGAAAGGGTCACACTGATGTGCCAGTACAGGCAGGCACTCCCCCAGGCCCTGCCTGGGAGAAATCTTCTCCACTCCTCTTCCCATCAAATGGGCCAACGTGGATCAACCCACGCCCTCTGGTATGGGCCAGACTGCAGGTGGATGTAACACTAGGGAGCAGGAGGGGCCTTGGAGCTGCAGCACCACACAGAACCCTGAGCCCAGGCCATCTCCTGAACTGCTTTTCCCCCAAGCTCTTGGAGAATAAGGTTACCTTGCTGATGGGACAGTATCTGGCAGAACATCCGAAACCAGCCAGCTGTTCCTGGCGTGGTCTGGGCTGTGAGATATGTGGCAGGGGAGATTTCTAGACTGCTGAGACGGTGGCTTCTCACCAGGAATGTGTGGCCTTCAAAGAAGATGGAGTGGACTTCTGGCCCAGAGCCCAACCCGATCACGTGCCAGTGGACCTGCTTCTTGAGGCACAGTGTGAGACCTGCCAGGAGACAAGGAAAGCACCCAGGAGTCAGCACTGTGTCCGACCCTTGTCCCCACTCTTGGTGCCATAGACTCAGAGCCTGAAATATGCTGATAGAGTCCCCTGCTCCTGTGCTGGCTTCAGGCTGGAGAAATCCCACATGAACGTGGCCTGTCTGAGCAAAACAGAGGCACAGGTCACCTCATCCCCCTGAGATAAGACTAGATTTACAGAGTGGGGGACTTTGGGAGGGTTGCTGGTAGGAGCTCACAGTGGGAAGCAGTGGCAAAAGAGAGAGATGTGCTCCTTGACTCTATAAATAGAGAAATTGGGCACCGGAAAGGAGAATCATTTGTCTGATCACAGCACTGGCGAGCCTGATACTAAAACATTGCATCTGGAGCAGAGCTCCAGCACGTCCTCAGCAGTAGCTGAAATACCACAAAGGGCAGAGAGGGGTCACCAGGATTATCTGAGTGCTGGAGAAAATTCCTTCCTCAGAGACAGTCAAAGAGCTCAGTGTGCTTAGGAAATGGGAAAGAACTTGACTGCATTGTAAAAATACTTTCCTGGGGAGAAATTGATGTGGGCTGAAGGGCTCTGTAATCTAGCAGGAAAGTGAATAACAAGTTCCTGGAAGCTGAAGACAAACAAAGTCAAATACAGAGTCAAGCGCTTGTTTTTGGCACTGAGTGCAGAGGTGACTGGAACCGATCCCAAGGGCCTGGGAGGAAACTGGGTGGAGGTTCCATCCTGAGGCCCTCAGCTCTCCATTTCCAGCTCTCCATCAGACACCTCTCAGGCCAGGTCCTGCATCCAGGGAGGAGGATGCTGAGTGGAGGTGGATAACTTCTCCAGGGAAAACCCACTGTGCAGACACGGTGGTTGACCATGAGGTTTCCTCAGCTCTTAAGCTCTATGACCCCATCAGGACAGGGAATTTAGGGGAGTTCTGCTTTTGCCTTTTACTGGAGACTGGCCAGACCCAAGTGGGAGGTTTTAGGATGTGGTTAACCAAAGGTGCTGGTGGTAATGACTCTCCTGACAGTGTTTCCCAGATTGCCTTGGAGATTCCTCACTCTCCGGCAGCTCTGGATCTTTTCCCAGGAGAACACCAGAAAATGACAACTTTTGTGTTTGCTGAGACAAAACATAGCCTTTTGTTTTGTTCTTCTGAAGAAGAGGAGTCTGAGGGAAGACCTTATCACTCTAGAACTACCTCGAAGGAGGCTGTAATGAAGTGTGGGGGGATCAGTCTCTTCTCCCAAGCAGCAAGGGAGGAAGTAGCAACAGTGCTGTAGAAACAAGAGGAAACAGCCTCAAGGTGCGCCAGGGAAGTTTATGTCAGATATTGGGAAAAATTTCTTCACTGAAAGGGTTGTCAAACACTGGAACAGGCTGCCCAGGTATTTAAAAGACTTGTATATGTGACACTCAAGGACATGGTTTAGTGGTAGACTTGGCAGTGTGAAGTTCACGGTTGGACTTGATCATCTTAAGGGTCTTTTCCAACTTAAATGGTTCCATGGTTCTATTCCCAAAATCCTGTGAAGGTGTTTTAGTGAGAGCTAAGTGCTACCTCCAGCCTTGTTCACAGGGCTACACAAGATGAAACTCTGCTACCAGCATTCTTCCTGGAGACCTCCAAGGACCTCAGCTGCACTTGGCAACACAGATGGCTGGAAACAGCTCCTGCCCTGCTGTAAATGGGCAAGGCAGATCAAGGAGCTGAGATGTAATCGTCCCTCTGGGGTGAACACAGCCTAACACATCCATCACCTGGAAACTGCTCTCAGTCTCTTTTCTCACATCCTTTCCCAAGCTGCCTCGAGTTTACAGACGTGGCTCCACCCCTGCTCCTAGCAGCTCCCACGCCCCCCACCCCTGTCCCTGTCCCACCAGCACTCACCAGGCAGTGAGCCATTGATGTAGCCATTGATGGTGTGCAGCTCTGTCCTGCTGTGAGCCTGGGGCTGAGCAGCTGCTGGGGAACCCTGCTCAGAGTACCAGCTTTTTCCTGTGGACAGAGGAAGGTGCAGTCAGCTTTCACTTGAGAGGATTTCAAAGCAAGAGTAAACCTTCCCAGGGAGGTCGGATGTGTGGTGCCTGGGGAAATCCAGGGCACACCTGGCCATGGCTCTGCATGGGCGTGGGGCTGACCACCACACGTGATAGGGAATGACTCCCCTCTTTAGCCTGTGTGATGGGAACAAAGCCAGGGCATGGGATGGCAGAGCTGGGGGGGCTGCAAGCTCCCTGCACCTGGGGAAGAGAAGGGGGGGCAGTACTGCACCAGGAGCATGTTGGATGTAGGGGCTGTACATGGCTCAAACCCTTGGGAGGGGGTGTGGGTGCTGAGCAGCTGTGCTCACACCACGGCCAAAGCAAACACCCTGGACCAGGCTGAATGCAGGGTCTGACACCAGCCAGTCAGTAATTACCTTCATCAAACACTGCAAAGAGCAGCACAAACTCTTTCTGCAGGCCCTCATTCCCATCACTCGCCAGCGTCCCTGCAAGATGCAATGAGATGGATTTCTTTAAAGGTCAGCAAGCAGCACCCAGAGAATTCCCTTTGTGCTCTTCAAGAACTGGTAAACCAAGGCCAGGCTGTGGTTTGTTTTGTCATGTCTCACAATTGCGACAGCCCTGCTTCCAGCCTTGCAGTCCCCAAAAGTCCACGGCTGAGAGGCAGCTGCCCCCAGAAGGCATCAAAAGGTCAGTTTGTGCTGCCTTCCCTTAGACTTCACTCAGTGGAGAAACTGCTCCTGGTGAGTCACTGGAGCCTGCAGACAGTGCCCAGTCATTTCCAGTGACTATAGGGGGGTCTGGACAACTACCTCCAGGATATGTCTCAGCCAGGGATGACCAATCTTACCCCAGTCTCATCTCCTTGTACCTTGTGCCATCAGGATTTCAAGACTGAACCCCAGCAGCACTTTTGCTGAGCACAGCTCACTGACTCCACCTCCATGCCCAGCCTCAGGAAGGCATCTGTGATTATTCTGCTTTTCAGTTAATGGTTGCATGTGGCCTGTCCCCACCCTGTGCTGTCCTTACCAGGTCGGCACACAAGCAGGGCTCCAATCAAACCAGAGTTGATGTCCTTCACGCTGTTGGTGTTGGAGGAGTAGGAGTGGGTCAGGCACGCTGAGTCGTCATCCGTCGGGCCCTGGTTTTCCTGGATTTCCCAGACATATGTATGTGTCTTCCCAGGATCCACCCTGTCCCCCTCCTTCTCTGGCTGGCTGGTCTCATCCTCATACCCTGCTCCTAAAACCAAAGAAATGGCCAGATGTCACTGAAGGTTCATCCCCAGCACACCGTGGGTGCAGAAATGCCCCTTCCTCCAACCCAGAACACAGCCCCTCTCCATCCCAGGGGAGTGAGTCCCACGGGCAGTGACAGGTCTCAGGGCAGTAGCAGAGCTGTGCCAGACTCACTCGTTGAGCTGCGCACCCACCACCTGCCCCGAGGCTGGACAGCACAGCCTTCCTTGCCCTAAGCATCCAACCTTAGGTTTAACCTGTGTATTACCTCTATAACTGATACAGGTTTGCTCTGGGCTCTTTGCTCAGCTCATTTCTGGGCTGGGCATGGTCACGTTGCTCCCCCAGGCTAGGCCATCTCTGTGACCATCTGTCCTCACAGAGGGACATGAATAGCAGGGTGAGGGAGGGACGCACACCTGGCGGGCACGTGGCAGAGCAGGAGGTGCTACACAAGGACTTGCAGCACCTGATGTTGCCCAACTCACCTTCCGAGGCCTTCCAGTAGGACACCCCGACAGCATGGAGGCTGTACGGGCGGGAGGCCAGGTTTTTAAACGTGATGACCACTGTGTCATAGACTTCTGCTCGGATGGTGGGGCCCAGAAGACCTGAAGGGGATAAGACAACAAGGTCAGGCAGCTGGGGTCGGGCAGCTCACACCCTGCCAGGAGTCCCAAAGGGTCCTGACTTTCCTCCTGCACAGTTAGTGGTTGTCCCTCATGCAGCACGGCAGCATCAACTGCATCAGCTCCAGCAAGGCTCTCTGCATCACCAGGAGCTCTGCCATACTGGGATCCACCCAGGTGCTTTCCTGCTCCTGGCTGAAGAGCAGCCAGCACCCAGCCCAGGATGTGTTTGGTGGCTGTCAAGGTTTGCTGGAGCTCCCCACACTGCAGGTGCTTCTTACCCATCCACGCTGGCTTGAGCTTGGGCTGTATGAATGAGCCATCAGGGTACTCCACAAAAACAGCTTTCCTGTACCGGGGAGGGACACCAGCTGGGGGGGGACGTGGGCCCGCATGCCCCAAAATGCTGCAGGAGGAAGGAAAAGCCAAGGCTGATTGCACAGACCCATCCATGCATAGGCAACAGCCATCCTCTTCCTCCCCTTCCCACCAGCTTGCTTGCTGGAGCCCCAGGGACTGCTCACCCTGCCGTGTCCTTTGGATTTCCTGACAGCTCCCAGGTATGAGTGGAAATGTTTTGCTCAGCATACAGATGACGACAGGGCAGTGATTAGTGTTGTGGCGTTAGTCACGACGGAAGAAGACACGAGGCCATACCCAGCTGCAGCTGGGACAGGGCACAGCGGCAGGCATTGCTGCCGGTCTCCTGCCTCATGCCTTGTCCAGCTTCATGTTCTCCTGGCAGCAGAGACACAGAGCCCTGGCAGTGCCATGGTGAGCTCTGCCCTGCAGCCACCCCAGCCCCAGCACCTTCGGGTGTGGCAAACACATCACATCATGTGTAATCCTCCCCAGCTCCCCTCCAGGAAAGAGACTGTCGGGCTGCTGGCAAGTCGTGGCATTTTGCTTTGTGTCTGAGCAATGGCCCCACATTTGTTTCTTTTCTGCCCAAAATTGGATTTACACTTCACAGCAGGAAGATAAAGGAGCCTTGAATGTATTTCACACCCCACTTATCTCTGCTGGCCACTTTCTATCTGTTAGAAGCTTAACAAATTCATTTTCCAGAAGGAATCCAGCACATTTATCAGGATAACAAAGGCATGAATTTCTTCAAGGATTTTAGAGGCTGACTTATCAGCCACAGGACTAAGACCATTTCCAGTAACAGGACAGACCATTTCCAGCCTTGTTTTGTTTGGAGCAAAATCCAGGTGGTATTTTCTTCCCACTTAAGAAGCGGGGAAGGTTGCTCTCCTGCTCTGACTAAGCCTTCATTCGAGCAGTGTTTCCCCTTGCGACTCTTCCTCAAGCGGAAGAGGAAGGAGACAGAGTGACTCAAATTTAGGAAAGCCAATGCACACTCACCCCCACAACACTGGCTTCAAGCCACCTGCAGCTGGGGGGTGCTGTGGGGAGAGCGGGGTCCACTCTCCTCGGGGGCAGAGTAGGATGGGAGCCCATGAAAACCCAGCAGGCAGCCAGCTCCTGCCTCTTCCACCACAGCCTTAACCCCACGTCCAGGCTGGCAGGAAGCTCCCAGGAGACATGGCCCCAGTGAGCAGTGCCACTGCATTCAGCTGGCTTTGCCTACGAACCATTATCATTCCTGGCTTGATGGCAGTGGGGTCCAGCCCCAGCTTTGCTCTCCAGGGTGTCCCCACACTGGGAGGCAGCTGAGCTGCAGGGTTGCCGGCACTCGGCTGTCCACTGTCAGGAAGTTGTGCCTTAATCTCCAGCTCACAGAAAGCCCAGATTTGAGAATGCAGGCCTGAGATATGAGCGCGTGGTCCTGCTAATTCTGCAGTAAACAAGGCAGAAATCCTCTGGAGCCAGGGGGATTTTGCTGGCATGCAGGGGCATGGCCAGGAGGGGACTTAGTAACAACAGGGCTCAGTGCCGGGTCCCAGTGCTGGCAGAGCAGAGCCCACAGGAGACAAGAAGGCGGTGTTCAGCCCAGGGATGTCTGATGAAAGTGCTTCTGGCCAGTCCTCTGTACTTGGGGTCCCCGTGAACTTCCTTCCCCAAAGGCAGCTGAAGCTGAGGCAGGGTGATAAGTTTCTGGCACCTTGGATCAGCATTGTTAGCCACACTATCTGTTCATCTCTTGGAGCTGGGAGACATCCTGCACTGCCAAAGCACTCAAACATGGGCTGCTGCTACGTGTCCACCAGCCCCAAGTCGGAGCCGAGATCCCTGAGGCCATTGCAGGATGTGCTGCTCCTGGCTCTGACCCTGCTGGTGAGGTTGTGTTTGGGAGGAAGAGAAACTGAAATCATGGGGAAGGTGTGAGCAGCTCTGGCCTGCTGTGCTGTAGCCCATTAACTTGACAGAGCATTCTACAAACATGCCCTGGGTACATACAAGGGGTTTGGAGGTCCTGCCTGGAGATGCACCTTTGGGAGCTGCCAGGAGATGCTGGTATCCTGAGGGAGAACATGTGTAGCAGAAGGCACCACACACACAGCTCAGAGACAACCCAGCTCCAGGGGCAGCTCTGCCTGCCGTGCTTTCCTGGCTCACCCTGCATGCCCCTTCTCCCCAGCCTGGCTGTTTTCCTGTGCCGTCCTTTGTTGCAGAGAACTGGGCTGAAGTTGCATGGCCTGAGGAAAGGTGCCATCATTCAGCTGGGAACAGCCACTACAAGCAAGCCCTGGTTCCCATCACAGCTTCTCCAGGAGCTGCGCTGCCCAGGAGTTCTCTGCCTCTCCAGGCTGGAGCACACCAGCAAGTGCCTCTGAGAAAGCCAACGTTATCTTCCCCCGTTTTAGAGAAGGACAAGTGACCTCACACTGCCTGCCAATGCCCTGCTCATCCCCAGGCACAGTCAGGTCCCTGAGTCACTCCAGGGTCAGAAACAGTGCCCGAGTGCATCATAAAGCCAGTGCTGAAAATGGAAAGCCACAGGGCTGAATTAACGGTGTGAGTGAAGTCACCGTCTCTTCTGTAGCCTAATGGATCTGAGGGCAACATCAGTGAAAGCAGGGCAGGGGGGATTAGTAAAATGGGGGGTGCTGGATGCAATTTTCCTACTGAAGTAACCCAAAGGGGAAAAACCAACATAACTGGGATACGATGACTACAGCAGCTAGTCAGGCTGACCTGGGTCATCCCTAGAGCCTGGCTTCCAGGGCCTGACCACAGCTCCTCGCTGCTCAAGCCACTGTGGGTCTGAGATGGGGTCATGGGCTGATATCGCCTCAGCAGAGTCTGGGGAAAGGGATATGGAAACAGGGCAGAGGGAATGGGCACATCTTGATCCACAGGGGATGCAGCCATCCAGCTCCACTCTCCATGCTGACCTCAGAACATTCACAACCGTGCATGTCCAAGCCAGCTGTGTCTTCGGACAACACCATCCTGATGCCTGAGCAATGCAACTCCCATTTTTCCTTCCTACTCCAAAGTACATGGGCAAAACCACCATGCCTTCCTCCTTCATGTCACTGTGCACGAACACCATTCTTTGCCCAAACACTACAAATTTTCATTTCCTTAAGGAAAAATTTCAGCCCCAGCAATGTAATGTACACAAAGATATAAATAACTAAAGCCGGATTTTACCAGGAGCAGGCACAGTGGAAAGCCTTTGCTGCTCTGAATTATGTCAGGGGGGCACAGCCAACCTTCCTCTGCAGTTCCCAGAGAGTCACAGGTGCCCATCTCCCCTCACATTTCCCCAAATCCCCCAGGATGCAGAGCAGAAAAGAAAGCACAGGCTGGAAAATCAGCTCGTGGCTCCTAGCGCAGACTTTAAATGGTCATAGGCAAGTGGCATTAAGATAAAACAATGCAGAACAGCAGTGCAGAGCAGGTATGTATCTTTCTCCCTCTCTCAATTCCACCTGTCCCACATCAGGGGTTGCACTTAGTGACTCCCCATCACACCACCCCCTCCCAGCTGTACCAGCAGCTCAGGGCACCCACCTTGCCAGGTTGCCCCCATGTACCTGCCTGCCTGGAGCCAAGCTCACAGTGCCACATGCCCAGGTGGGAGAACACCCGGGGCAGGGTTCTAGAATTGCAATAGGAAGAGTTTTACCCTGTGGGCGCTTGCAGCACGGACAGCAGGTCGCTGTGTGTGTAGTCCCAGGCGGTTTCCACTGCAGCAATGTAGTATCTTCTCACTTTGCCGATGCCCTCCTCAACCAGGCAGAGGAGCAGGAGGCTGCACAGGGCTCCCACCAGCACCATGCCTCCTGGCTGGGAACAGCTCTGACTTCAGGAGGAAAAGTGAAAAGGAAGGAATGAGAAAGGAAAGAGAAAAGAAAAGCCTTTATCTTCTCATCCAGCTGTTGTAACCCACTGGAGATGATGATTTAAAGTCAGCACTCACAGACTCACTGGGAGCGCTGCAGAGTTTCTCAGAGATGTCAGGAGAGGAATTGCTTGAGCAGGTCTGTGCAAAGAGCAGCGTGTGAATGATGAACTCTCCTGCTCTTCCTCT
The DNA here is from genome assembly GCA_013397725.1 of Rhagologus leucostigma. NCBI lineage: Eukaryota > Metazoa > Chordata > Aves > Passeriformes > Rhagologus > Rhagologus leucostigma. The sequence goes on along the minus strand of VZTD01002854.1, from coordinate 835,929 downwards.
GGCAGTGGCAGGAGGAGAGGAAAAAACAAAAGGAAAGGGAGGGCAAGCACCGCAGTAAGTTCCGCTGCAGGACCCAGCTGGCTCAGTGTCCTGGCTCCCGTCTGGGAGCAAGATGAGGAAAGGGAGGGTTGCAGAGGCAGCAGAATCTAGGTGTGGTCTTTGCCTGGTCTCACCGTCTGTGTCACCTCTGAGGAGAGCGGGTTGCCAGAGATGCACATGAACACATGTGACTTAACCCTGTCCTCGGGATGCCTGCACCCCAAACAGTGATGACTTGGCCACACAACCTTGCCTCAAGCCACTTGGGAGGGAGGGGGTTGGGATGATCCCTGGAGTCCCCTTCCCACCAGCTGCTCCTCTTCTTCCAGGGTCCTGCAGAACAGCTCAGAGAAGATGCACTGAAACGTTTTTGCAAATTTCTTTCATTTTACTCACAAATTTTCAATCTCTCTTTTTAAAAGTCCATGAAATCCCCCTCCCCCCGTCAATGCACACACGTGTGCTCAGGCACACACACTGCCACGTGGTTCTCCCTTGGCTCATGAAGGCAGGAAGATGAGGAGGAACGCCCTGCATGGTCCCAGCATCCACTGGATGAGTGAGGTGGGGAAATGTCCCATAAATCATGTTACAGGGCAGCAAGAGTGCAACTGGGGCAGTGACCCCTTTGGTGACAGTCCCAGTGTGTGCGAAAGCATCCATGTGACAGGTCATGGTGACTGGGAAACGGAGGCACTGGAGATGGAGGGCTTTTGGGGGTCTCTGACACGAATCCTCAGCACAAGGCAGAAAGTGTTTCCCCCACACCACCCACCTTGCTCCTGGGGAGGCAAAGACTGAGTGAGAAACATTTTCTCCAGCTTGTGCACCCACGGTTGGCTCCATGACTAGCCTGGGGCTCCTTTTCTTTGTGAGCAACATCTCACCTCACTTTTTCCAGGAAGTATTTTGGGGCAAAGCGAGTGGTGTGTCACATTTGGGGATGCCCCAGGGTGCTTTGCATCCTGCCCTGCTGCAGTGAAGCAGAAGAGTACTCAGTACTGGAGGGAAGAGAGTTTTCTGGGAGAGATACAGGAGATCTGGGCTGTGCTTCAGGCACCAGTATCCCCTGCAGCATGGGTGTGACTTTATTCTAGCCATCCCACCCGGGAATCTCCCGGTGTTGTGAGACAATCACAGAACCACACAGAATGAACTAGGTTGGAAAAGACCTTTGAGATCATCAAGTCCAGTCCTGCCTGGAGCTCATCTGCCCATCCCCAAGGGCACTGTCCTCCTGCGCAAATGCGATGGGAAAGCCACAACGGGCTCCTGCCATGGAGACTCCTGGAGAAACATATTTTGCCAGAGCCAAGGACCCACATGCACGCAGAAAGTGCTGGTTGTTTCCCTGCATTGTGCAGTTCTCAGAACAATAACGGACCGGAGCACATAAAAATTACTCAGAATCATTTGAACCATGTCTGATCTCTTCTGGAACTTTTTGTGTGCGTGAGAGAACGAGTGATTCTTGACAGCTTCTCAGGAATGTGGAGTATCTCAGAAGCAGCAGCCACGCAGAGGGCACTCACCCTTCCCAGCACCAGGACAATGGCTGTGCCACACGGCCCAGATCTGGAGGACCAGGCAGGGCTTCCAAGCTACTGCACCCCAGCAGTGATGGAGCAAAGAGGGGCTGCAGGCCGGTGCAGCTCTCAGATGGGCAGACTCACGGACAGGGGGAACCCCAGGGAACAGCAGTGCAGCGGCGCTGATGCCATCAACACCCCTGAGTATCCAGAAAATCCATCCCAGATGGATCTACCCTAGCATCAGAGTAGAAATACTGACATGGAGGAGGTCCCAAAATTAAGCCTGCTTTCCTCTGCTGGGTTTCCCTGCAGTAAGTGGGTCAGCGGAGTATTTCTCCTTTCTCTCTTGTTCCTCACATCAGAGGCATCTCTGAATGAGTCAGGCAGCAGAAGCACTCGCTGGAAGCTCCCATGGGCTGGTGAGCTCAGCCTGGCCACGGAGGCTGGAAGGTTGTGGTGGTGCCAGGAGGGAGAGAAAGCCTTTGAGGTGGGGAATGGTGTTTCATGCCTGTGCCTCCAAAGCTGAACAGGGCTGCTCACCACAAAGGCGCCTGGCAGGGAGCCCCAGTGGGGCTGTGGGCTCCGGCTGGGTTCTGTCCTTGCACCCACCCCCCTGTGCCACCCACTGCACCAGGCTGTGCCTGACCCCACCGCACAGGAGCCCCCAGCCCTGCACCACCTTTGCTCAGGGCAGGGGAGACAAAACCAGGCACATGTGCTGGGGATGGAAGCCTGCCATGTACCAGACACGCAGGAGACCCCAGTGCCACCTGACCCTGGTGTTCAGATTGGATTTCTAGGGCCCAGCTTGCCTCCAGCCATCCCCTACCCAGCCACAACTTTTCCTTCCATGCCCAGGGAAGTGCTGTCCTACCCCTTTGGTCTGAATGTGCACACAGTGCTCCAGCCAGTTCCTCCTTATCAGGACAGTGCAGGAAACATGTGAGATACTGCTGCAGTTCCCAACACGTCCCTACGTGCAAGGGGCAACGAGGTGCTGAGATGTTTACTAGGGGGATATCCTGACCAGTGCAGATGAGTGCTGTTGTTAGTTCCTAGAAGAGTGTTGTTAGTTCCTAGAAGAGTGTTTGTTCCCCTACCCGCCCCACGCTGCCTGCACTCCTGCTCCCACCCACCCACGGCTTTCCATTAATCCCAAAGGAGGGTCAAGTCTCCTCTGTCACAATCTCTCCATGACACTTTCTTTTTTTTTTTTTTTTTTTTTTTTTTTTTTTTTTTTGCTTGTTGTGTCTCAGGTTTTCCATCTTTGCTACGCCCTGGGCAGCTGCATCCCCAGCTGGGAAGTAGGTGGCTTTTGTTCTACAGGAGCTCAAGTGAGTGATGGCCCAGAAATCAGAGGTGTCATTATTTCAGAGGAAACAGTAAAATGTGTTCCTACCAGGCAGCACGTCCAGGCTGCCCAAATCGGCTCCGGGGCAGAGGCACAACAAACCACAGCTGGCTGAGTGCAGTGCAGGAGGACTCCCGTGCTGCTTCCAACACACCTGAGCTCGCGTGCCAGGGTGCTCAGCTGCCCAGAAAGCTGGTGGGTTTGGGGTCTTTTTAGCAAATGGCAAAAAAGCACTGTTTCTGCACAGTGACAGCTCGCGGCCAAGCAAGAGCTCCCGTGTCAGAGGAATCAAACCACCCATGGGCTTTGGGAAGCTCTTAAGATACCCTCGGAACCCCTTTGTCCTTCCCTGGATGCCGCTGGTGCAGGGCTGACACTGCACACCCGACCGCTCAGGGGGAAGCGGGGACGCCGGGGCTGAGGGGCCCCGAGGAGCCGCTCCGGGCCGGGCGATGCTGCTGCAGCAGCACAGGAGACTTTCCAGAGGGGAGCACCGAGGGCACCAGCGGGGCACAGCCGAGGCCGGGGCGCGCCCCCGTGCACGGCCACGGCCGCGCTGCACCCACGCGCGCTCCCGCTCCTCTCTTTGCGCCCCTCTCCCTTCGGGCCCCTCTCCCCTCCCGCCTCCCTCCCCACC
>VZTD01002854.1:816465-832287 GCA_013397725.1 Rhagologus leucostigma | reverse complement strand
GCGTCATGGCGGTGCCGGGCGGAGGTGGGCCGGGCCGGGCCGGGCCGGGCTGGCCGGGGATGGCTCGGGGCGCGGGTCTCTCCCCCTGGCAGCGGGTCTCCGGCTCTCCCAGCTCGGCCTCCCCCATGCAGAGCGCGGCCCGTGCCCTGCGCGGTGTCGTTCCCTTTGCACCGCGCGGCGGCAGCTGCCGGGGCCTGGCCCCGCTTGAGGGCCCGAGGGGGCGGCTCCGGACGCGGGCCCCCAGCCCCGGCCGCTCTGCCAGGGGCATCACCGAGGGGGTGAGAGGTCCCGGGCACGGGGTCCCGGAGGCCCTGGGAGGGGGCTGAGGGACCTGGGAATTCCCGGAGACCTGGGGGAGCGCCAGCCCCCGTGAGCTGTGTGGCTGGGCAGCTCTCCTGTGCCCCTGGGGAGGCACCGGGCAGCTGCAGGGGGCTGTGGTACGGTAGTGCCAGCACTGAGCCTCTCCAGGTGCCTGCAGGTGCGAAGGACGACACATTCAACGTGCTGGACCTGGCGGAGTACACCAAGAACCGGCCCTGGTGGCGCAAGATCTTCGCCCCCAGCTCGGGGTCGAGCGCTGAGAAATACAATGTGGCCACGCAGCTGGTGATCGGAGGGGTCACGGGATGGTAAGATGTGCCGGGGTTGCCCTTCCTGCTCATGGCAGGCGCTGGCCGGGTCTTCGGGGTCACACTGACAGGTGCAGGGTGGTCATGTGGCAGTCATTCAGAGAAGGCAGATGCTCAGCCTGCTGTCCCCTGGCATGGTCTGCTGAGCTGTGAGAGGTCTTAAGTGCTATCTCTAACTTGAAGAACTGAGACTGTCTCCAAGGGAAGAAAATTGCACCAGTCTTTAATTATTTTTAACTTCTGGCAAAAAGTGGTGCTGTTGAATTAGGACGGGCAGATATGAACCCCTTGAAACAAGGATGCCTTCTACACTGGAGGTGGATGTGCTTCAGGCATCTACATTAAAAACCTCCTGGGATCGCAGTTCCCGGGGTTTCCTGTCACTTGTAGCTGGGACTGAGCGTGGCTCGGTTTGCAACTTCATTCCAACAGCATCGTTTGAGTTGAAAACTTTGTGTAGTCACTGCTTTGCTTCTTACCATGCCCCTCGTCTTCACCTGGCACCCGGGTGGTTGTTTAACAGTGTATGACAGAGCTTTGTCTTCTCACAGAAGTGTGACCTGGCCACCTCTGTGTTGTATCTTCACTGAGTGTATTCAGAAATGGGTACAGGCAGGTTGCTGTGTTGTTTGCAATGCTCATAAGGAAACCGTGTTCCAAGTAAAGCGTGGTTTGGGTGGCACAACACACCAGCCCTGCATGACTGAGCAATGGGGTGGTGCTGGCTGCACTGCTGGTGGCTGCAGGAATGTCTTTTATGTTGAAAGCAGGTGACCCATTTCAGAGACCAGTATAGCCTTAGATCGCTGCTGTGTGCTTGTTCTGTCATTTTTCTCTTCTGAGAAGTGAAAAGGTAAAGTAAGCAGTTGTTTACTGCTTACTTTACAAATAAGTGAGAAAGAAGCTTGTGTTTTGCTGTCCGTGCTCTATCATGGAGCAGCACATGTGCTCCCTAATTTCCCCTCAGAGATGATACCAGTTTAAAAAAACAACACCACCAAAACTTAAAATCATTTGTTGATTTTGGTGAAATCCCAGGTTTCTGGTTACACTTTTGGGAGAAGGATGAGGTTGAAGAGATAAGAATCAAACTGAAAAAGGCTGGAATGTGACAGCACGTGAAAAGCTATAAAGCATCAGTTTTGGCTGGGTGCAAATCCTCTCTGGTTGCACTCTTCTGCTGTTCGTCAGGCTGTCTCCAGTCTTGGGTAACTCTTGCCAGAGGCAGCCTTGCCTGTGGAAAACATAATGAGGAGTGTGTGTGGTGTTTCATTCTCCTGACTGGATCCTGGTTGATTTGTAGGTGTACTGGATTCATCTTCCAGAAAGTTGGAAAGCTGGCAGCGACGGCAGTGGGAGGTGGCTTTTTCCTGCTTCAGGTGTGTATGAACAGCAGCCCAGGCTTTCCGAGAACTGTGCTGCTGGGGACAAAAGTCTCTCTAGGAACCACTGCCTGTTGGGACACGTGGGGTTAGTCCCCCCCTCTGCCAGGGGCTTTGTGTGGCTGTGAATGTCAAAGGTGTGTGTTCTCCAGGGCACATGGATGCAGCAGCAGAGCAGGGTCAGTGTGCATAAACTCCAGGAGTGCCAGTGCAGCTCCACTGAGGATCTGCTACCAAAGGCCAGGCCAAAGGCACAGGAGAGCTGTTACTGCAGGGACACCTGAGTGGATGGAGCATGAGACAGCCTTCAGCTGCAGTGAACCATGCTGCTGCTGCAGGACTGGCTAACATACTGAGTCCTGTGCCTGTGGACGTAGTGTCCCTGGAGGAACAGCCCTGGATGTCAAAAAGGATTTTTCTGTATCTGTGGTACGTTTCCTGCCAACCTGGCTTCCTCAGGAGTCCAACCAGCACAGATGGGGCTCACTGTAAAGTACTGGGGAAGAGGAGAGAAAGCAGAGATCTCTCTCCGTCCTCTACCACTTCTCCTGGTTCCAAAAGCCCTGGCAGTGAGGGAAGCTGCTTGGGTGTGGACATGTAGCTGGTACATCCTGCAGCAGGTAGAGCAGCTCTGAGGCCTTGTTCAGCTCTCACCTGTTTGCTCCTCAGGCAGACAGGTCTCGTGTGTGACTCATTCTCCCTCGCTCTCCTGGTTCTGCTTGTTCTGCTGAAAGTGAAAAGCTTGCTCTGGACAGAGGGAGTTCCACAGCTGAATCACCCTGAGCAGATAAAACAGTTTGAGAGGAATGGGCTATTAATAGCTGCGTCCACCCACAGCAGCAGGAGAACTGCAGGGGAGTCCCAACAATATCCATGGCAGTTGTGAGGGGGGAGGTGATGCCAGCGTTACATGAGGGAAGAGAGGCTGAAGCAGGCTAAGCTGCAGTGTGTGCCCAGCTGTTGGGGGATTACTGTGGGAGACAGATGTTGCAGAACAGTTGACACAGCTCCAGGGGTGCTGTTCTGTCCAGTTTTTAAGCCAGTGTGCCCACTGGACTGTTGTGTGGGAGGTGGCTGTGGTCAGGGAAGGTGGGTGGGCAAGGGGGTCTGTTTAGCCATGGTCATGCAGGATTCACTCCAGGAACTTTTTTCCTAATCCTCAAAACTCTAGATTGCAAACCACACGGGATACATCAAGGTGGACTGGAATCTAGTACAACGGGACGTCAACAAAGCCAAGCAGCAGCTGAAATTTCACAGCAGTGGTAATAAAATGCCTCCAGAAGTGAAAAGCAAAGCGGATGAGGTGAGACAGCTCTCCCAGAGCATGTGCTGGAGGGACAGCAGAAAACAGGATTGGCTCCTGTGCTGTTACAGATCTTCCATTGTGCAAATACAAGGAGGGAATTCTTGCATGACAGCAAAATTGGAGAGATGGCAAAAGCTGTGGATGTTGTCTGCCTAGACTTTAGGAAGACACCATTTCCCACAGCATTCTCCTGGAGGAGCTGGCTGCTCATGGCTGAGCAGGGTGAAAAATTGGCTGTGTGCTGGTGCAATTAGGGAGGGAAGGTCGTTAAGTAGGAAGCTTTCCCAAATCCGAGCAGTGGCATCTCTGTGAGCATCGCTTGCCTCGAAGAACAGCCTGAGGGATTTCTTCTTAGCAGGAGGGTCAGTGGGTGGCCTGATGTTGAACACTGTTGTCTCTTCTCGCCCCTGCTTAGGTGATCATATTTCTGAAGAAGAATGTTATCCTGACTGGAGGGTTTGCCGGAGGATTCCTGCTTGGAATGGCATCCTAGAAGCTGCACTCTCCTCTCATGCCCAACCTCCCCTCCCCTCCTCTACTGCTGTTGTCTCTCACTTAGAAGTCAAAGGATGTTGCCAACAGACTCAGTCCCATCTGCTCACAGGTTCCAGCCCTTATTTCTTACAATGCTGCTTCTGATTTCCACCTTTTTCTTCTGTCTGGGCTGTTAGAGTGCTGGGGTTGGTCTGAAAGCTTACAACTCCCAATGTATCGTTATGATTTCCCACCAAATATGCCCAGTCACAAATTTTCTGATGAGTTTCAATGTCATAAAAACGTAGTGGCAGAGAAACCTCTTAAATGTGCTTCTTCCAGGCGCTCAGGACTGTTACATGTACCTCTGTCTGCCAGTATATGTGTACCACAGCTGTCAGCTCTTCACCACGATTTAGCTTTCAGTATTCCTGCCCTGGCACCTGGAAAACCTCTGCTTCCCTCTGCACAGAGGTAGTCTGTGCAATCCAAAATGTGGTTGACTGTCCTGAGGTGGATGCAGAAGTGTCAAAGGACAGCCTGAGCTGTGTCCAGGACAGGTGAATATGGATTTTCCTGCCCTCCCCCTGCTGTTGCACTGCACATAGATGGCCATTTGGCTTTCTCTCTGCTGGCATCCTTCCCCGTACTGGAACTGCAGCACTGGCACTGCTGATGGAAACTGAGCACTGAGGCTGACTCTCCAGGCCTTTTCCTCGTCATGTGTTCTGCAAGTCACCAAGTTCTGTGCTGCAGAACCACCTGACTGCTCAGCCTTTTGAGGCTCCCTCCTGCTTCCAGCAGGCCTGACCTGGCTGTGTCAGATGGGGGCATTTCAGCTGTGCCACATTCTGTAAATCACCCTGGGCCTCTGACTGAGGTTTCCATGTCTACCACGACCATCTCTGGTCACTTTGGCATTGGTGATGCTCTTTGAGCTGTAACCATGTGGGACAGGATTGTAGACAGGAAATGCATCCCACTGTACTGGTCCAGGTCCCTGTTGCCAGCTCTACTGGAGAAGGGGGATGATGGGAAATCTGGAGTGCAGTCCTTTACCGGGCTCTGAAGAGCACAAATTCCTTCTCCCTGGTCTCTACAAGCAACTGAAATGACAAAACTCGTGTGAAAACCAGACTGTGCTCTTGTGAGAGCGGTTCATTTGCATACTTCTGCCTCGGTTATGTTCCTTCCTTCTTTGTGTTTGCCATTTCCACAAGAAAAGCTGCTTGCTTGATTCCATCAGCTGCAGCCCTTCTCCTGCAGGTGATGAGGCAGCCCAAGTGCAGAGCTGAGCTGTTTTTGGACAGTTTGACTCAGTGCAGTTGTGTGCAGTACAAACAAACATCCCCCAGAGGTATTCTGTGAGATAGAGACTTGCCTGACAACGTGGTGATGTCCTCCAGCAGGTATAGGTAGGAGTTCTTGCCCAGGATGTGGGGTTTTATGTGAAAGCTCATCTTTCAGTGGGAAACACAGTAAGGAACAATGACACTCATGGCTGGGTGGTTTGCAGTGCCTGGCTCAGCAGCTGCACCCCATTTCCAGTGCTGTGCAATGGCTTTGTGATCTGCTGCTCTCAGTATGGCTGGAAATGGGATCTTCCCTTGAGAGCTGCTGGCAGAGCTGAAATGGTGGATTCTTCCACCAGAGGGTTTGGAATGAGCACTTGAAGTTGTCACTTTTGTTTCAGCTCTGTTGATTGAAGTGTCAGTGTAGCACCACATTGATTAAGCTGAGCTTTTTCTCACCTTCAGGATCTGAAAAGAGGCTGCAGGTAATCAAGAGACAGAAGTTGCTGTCTTTGCTCCTGTCCTGCCATACGTGGCCAAGGAGAATGAAGGAGCTGCTGGGCTCACATCCTTTTAACAATGGCCTTCCTAAAGGCCATCCTGGACTGCGGGAGTGATGGGCTGCAGGAAATAGGTCTTCAATAAATTGGTGTTTGGCAATGGAGTGACAGATGATGGTGGTGACTTTTTGGGATTTGGTTTGTTTATCTGTAGGATCTGCAGACGTGAACATGCATAAATTGATACATTGGTCTTGCAGGGTGTCTCTTTTTCCTGTAGGACAGCAGCATTGCTGCTGTTTGGCTGGGTGGGCTGCATAACTTCTGAGATGCACCGATCTCCACAAAGCTTTCTCCAACAACAAAGCTCAGAGCAAATCATTAACAGACCTTAGGGATGGTTTTCAGGCTCAAATAAGGCACTACTTCTGCCCAGCCCTACGTGGGGTGGCTTCTCCTCAAGTCCCAGTTTGCTGCTACAGAGAGAAATGGCCCAGAGAGGGAGCTAAAATGCGTGTATTGCTGCTGGAAGGGGAAACAAGTAACAGATTCATGTTGAGTTTGATGTTAATGTAGGCAGGGAACGGACAAGGACGTCACGATGTGGCAAATCTTTCTGCTGTGCCGGTGTTGGGCTCGTGGCTGGCACTGTTTGATGCTGTGGGTCAACACTGGAAGCTTTGATGCTGAATCAGCCTCTGGGGGGATGCATTTTCATTGCTGCAGGTGCCAAGATGAGATGTCCCTTCCCTTCCCCACTCCTGCTCCTTTTTAGTCTTGTTTCAACAACTGACATCTGTTACACTATGAGAAGATTTCAAACACATTAGGCTTTTAAAGTGGTTTTATATATTGTATGTAAATGCTTGTTGAAGTGATATTTTATTAAACAGTTTTGCTCTAAATGCTTCCGTGTGTGAGGTCTGTTGGCTTCCTGGGAACCAGCCTGTTCCTTGCTCACTGTGACTGAGGGGAGCACCTACAGCCAGACCAGCAGCAGGAGTGCTTAGGAAGACACCATTGGACACGGGTTAGTGATCAACTTGGCAGTGCTGGGGGAATGGTTGGACTCGAGGATCTTAAAGGTCTTTTCCAACCTAAACGATTCTATGAGGGCACCTGCCTCCCCTCAGCCATGCAGGTAACCTGGGCTGCCTTAATAAATCCCTCTCCCTGATCATCCTGGCACCAATCACTCATATTCCCAAGAAATGGGATGCTTCTAGGGCAGGAGGTGGGTCTGTTGCCAGCCTGGGTTGCCTCTGCTGAGCAAATTTGTTCCACCCAACTGCAAATGGGTCTTGAGAAAAGGCTATTTCTTTTTTCATAAGTGCAACAGAAGCCTAAATATATATTTTTTATCATCTATTAGTGACTTTCTTTCCAGTGTTCCTGCTCAGATAGGGCAAAACAGAAAAATGAGCTACTTGTCAGTGTTTGAGGTGGTTCACAACATTGTCATCACTTTTCTCTACTTTTCAAGGACACTAAACCCCTGTTTTGTTTTAAGGTTTTTTTCTTGAGAGAGGAGAGCAGTGGGAGGAGAAGACAAGCCCTAAATTATTCTGATCTTCGGCCCCAGTTATAAAAACATCAAGCAGCTTCTATTTAAACATGATGATCTCACGTGGCCCTGGGCTGTGAATGGCAGCCAAGCTGCCCAGCTTGCAGCTCAACAAACAACCAAACGGAGACCTCAATTTGTTCCAGTCGTTTATTTTGTACCATGATATTTCAGAGCAGTGAATACAGATGGTTTGCTCTTCTAGGCTTCAATACACACAACTATTGTGCCTAGACATCAGTGGTCTGTTTATAGAAGCTCTATTTCATAAGTAAGTTGTACTTGCTCACAGCACAAAAGTCCTTTACGGCTAGATCTAATGACAGAGTTAGGGCTAGTGGGTTGGGAGCCTGATATTTGGGTGCCTGGACTCCTGCTACAGGGGACAGCGAGACAGGCAGCTCTGAAGGGTGGTGCAGGAACCTGTCTATGAGCTCTTCCTACAGGTCACAGGAAATTCTGCTGCATGGCCGAGAGCTTCTGGAAAGCCATCTCTCCTGGGGTCCAGACACAGCCGGCTTGGGAGTGAGTCTGGAATGCTGTGTGGAAAATAACTGCCTACAACTGCTTGTTCAGTAAGCAGCACCTAAGTCAGTTCTTGGATCTAGCCCAGGGCTCTGTGACTGGCCTTTGGGTATCAGCAGGTTTAACTAGACTTGGATTCAAAGCATATTGCTTAAAGGTGTTCAATTAGACATAAATTTATAAATTTTGTATCAACAGTCAGATTTTTCAAATGAATATTGCTTTTTTAAAAAAATATCCTATCCCTGTAGCAATCCCTGAAATAATGTTCCTGTAACATCTCTGTCATGCAAATAGCAGCGTGTAGGCAATTCAAATATAAAATAAACAATTCTGTCCAGTGGAAAAGTGAGGCACTTAGGCAAAGTGACTTGTAGTCACTCATGATCTATGCAAGACTTAGGAACAATCATCAGACCTGATTCCCATTCTTGAGCTTGAACCACTGGACAGGCAAATGTTGGCTGGAACTACTGCATGGTGGCAGCAGTACCTTTCTCGTGTCAAGATGGGTTTGTTTCATGTTTAAACTCACTCTTCTGAGCTCATTTCCTGTACCTCTCGCTCCAGAAGCCAGAATAACTTGGTTCCAATTCTCCATTTTTAGAGCAAGGATGGATTAGAGTAAGGTAAGCATCCTAAAAACATCAAGTTGACATTTCACAGGTGTGATGCAGAGGCAACATAGATAATGTGTTCGTACAGAAAATAAAGTTTGTTAACCAGGCCATTTGTTGGTACTGTGTTAGACTTTTTGGTGTGCCAAACGGTGTGTTCTAGGAGCAATCTGGCTTTTCTGAAAGTCTAAAGAAGGCTTGAAAAAACACACACGAGCTCTTCAAGTGAGTCCATGCTCCAGCACCTGCTGGAGCTGCATTGTGTTACTGAGGTGGTGGGGAAATTCCTTCTGAAGCCAACTTAACCTTTTCTCTCTCCCTTTCTTCTCTCTCAAACCCTGAACAACAGATGGATCTGCCCTTGGTGTACCGGGCGCAGCATTTCCGCATCTCCCGAAGCACAGCTTCACACTTGGACTCCATGTAGTTGTTCGCTGGAAAATAAGAAGGAGACGCCAGGTCTGCAGAGAGGAACAGGCTTCGTTCCCTGAGGGAGCTCACCTAGCCCAGCTCTTCAGCTGCTTACAAGCATTCCATCATTTTCTCTGCTCACAAAAACCTCTCTTTAGTTCCAGCTATCTAAAGCTGCGGCCAAAGGCCCTCGGAAAGGAGCCCTGCAGGAGCAGACTGAGTCTGATTTGAGTTAAGAACCACCTGCCTGTCTGCCCAGAAACACAGGGCATGCAGAGCCACCTGCTCTGCCTTGGATGAGCTCTGCAAGCACTACACAGCTGCACTCACACCCACACTGACTTTTAAAAGATTAAAAGAAGCAACAGCAGCATAATGTGAGACACAGAGCACCCACGGAGAGCCCAGAAAGCAGCAGTGAACACCTTCTGGTTAATGAGCAAACCACATGGCTGTGATCACTGGACTATGAATTCCCTGACTGGGTTGGTGAGTGAGCTGTAATACAAACACAGAAATCAACCCTGAGAAAGAGGTTGTGGTGATTTCTGCAAGCTGGCAGCCCAGGAGGCATGGCAAGCCCTTGGAGAGGAGAGCTGATCTCTCTCTGCCATAACCTGCAGTTGATGAGTGCTCCAAGGCTCTCCTAACTGTCCCTCTGCCTTTGCAGCTTTGTTTCTAAAACTGTGGCTACATACAGGCACTCCCTGTTATCTGTCAAGGATGCATTCCTGAAAGTCACACACAGATAGCAAAACACAAAAGAGATTTACAGTGGGCATTCAGTCTCACAGAGGAAGCAGCAAGAGCTTTTGGAACAATGGCTTTTGAGAGGTCAGCATCTTCCAAAGGTCCAGCTCCCACCCTCCGTCCTACACACCGGGTACAGTGACTGCGCATTCCTCAGTTAAGGCTCTGAACTTTAATTTTTACAGGGGAAAATTGCTTTGCTCTCCATCAACTCAGCTGCTTCATCTGTGCACATCAGACAGCTCCACAGCACAATACATGAACAGCAGCACTCCAAAATGACAGCTCGAGCAGTGGTGACAGTGAAGTGTAAAGGCAGCAAAGAGCTTCTCTGCCAACACTTAATCATTCAGATCAACACTGTACACAAACCTACACAGGTAAAACACTTGGAATAACCTCCATGAATGTTATAAAAAGAACATTGTCTCAGATGGGACCAAAACAGGGTCAACCATAAGCTTTTAAGTGCATTAGTACAGGGAAAAAAGGTAGTCTTCTGTGGGAGAATGCTCCAAACCATGAAGACAGTGAAAGATAGTCTCTAGACAAATGCTGGGGATACAAAGACCATCTCATACCTCGAAGACAGATCACCTAACCTGTTCCTCACAGACTTCTGTCTGACCTGCTCTTAAAACACCCCTGGAGCAGCTCTGCAGTCTTCTCATACAATCCACCTACTCCCTCACTAACCACGCTGTAAGAGAGCTTATTATAATGTCTAGCTCTCCCTGCCCACAGCCGAGTCCCAAAAATACACCTGGGATCTCACTGCCAGCATGGAGAACACTCCAAGCACATTACTGTTACTAATGCTCTGTTTTATCCTAATGATGTCTCATTATTTACAATTAAGCACAAAGCAATTCTATTAAAATCAGATGTTATACTTTTGTTTGTTTTGCAACCAGGTGATTCTAATGTGCTTCGTTTCCTTCTCAAGGTGAAAGGACAACAAGGTTAAGTTAAAAGAATTAAGTTCCACCAAAAATCAAGACACCAAAGACAAAATGACACTTGTTACCTTGCAAGCATTTCTGTATTTCACAGGCTTGTTTCTGGCAGGGATCCTTCAGGGACATGTTCAGGAACTAAAATGATAGAAAAATATTACTGAATATCAAGGTGCTTTTCAGAGGATGGGGGAAAGACAATGTCCTACAGCCACATCTTTCAAGAGCTCCCAATTTCCCCCACTGTCACCATTCAGAAAACATCTATTGCTGCTTGCAGGTGCCTGCCATCAAACACAAGAACTCTCTGTGTCTGGCTAAAAGATGATGATGAGGACAATGAATATGGGAAGTTTTATGTCACTAAGCATTTTTCTTTTCTCTAGTCAAAATGTGTCCTTTTCCACTTGGATGTACAAAGATTCCAGAAAAGATTCAAATTAACATGGCTGACTAAACTTTAACAGTTTTCTATCTCTAGACTTTATACTAAGACACATATTTATGTGAAATCCACCTCTGTGAGCTTTACACAACCGAGGATTTGGTGGTAAGTCAATGGAACTGCATCTGGAGAAGGCATTTAAAAAAATAATCAACTAAACAACTCAGTTGGATACATCCCATAAAGCCAACAAGGAGGGCTTTTTTCATTTTGTTTCAGGAGAAAGTCTCTTGGAAATCCTCTCCCTCTGTCCAAAAAACCCCACAACCAGATTGGAGGACAGCTCCATCTTCAAATGTTCAATGTTCAAATCCATAGGAAACAAGATTTCAGACACTCAATTTGACTCCTCTGCAGCTGTGACACCTGTAACTGTGTCAGAGTAAGATCAAAAGCCAAGCAAAAGCTGGTGGTACCAGCAGTTGAATGAGAGACCTCTAAGGAAAGCACCATTGTCACCGAAAGCGGTGGTGAGACTGAACCCTCTGAGCCACAGTTCAGCCTCTGCTCAGAGCTGGGAGCTGCTGCCTTTTCAGCTTCTGACAAGTCACCAGCCCACAGCACTTTCCAGTATCGCTAGGACATTATTTGCAGCATCCTGGCCAAACTCCACTTGGGGCAATTACATTCTGCCTACCTAGAACTCCCCCTGATGTTTCACTTGGTCACAATATTCCTCTTCACTGCCTGTCCTAAACTCTTGTGTGATGTTGCTGTGTGTTGTTTTTAACTGCTTCCACCTCAAAGGTGGCTGCATTTCAGTGGAGAGAGAACCTTTTATTGTACAAAACAGACAATGGCATCTTCCTAGAGCCACTGCTCCTGAAAGACAAAAATTCATATTAAAGAAAGACTGGGAGTAAACAGTGCACAGTACAAAGCAGGGGTAATGTCTGCACATACCAGATTAATCCCCAGGCACGAGTTTAAGCAGCAGTTCTTCAACACCACCAAGCTGTAAGTGACAAGGAAAAGTTCAATACGTCTACAGTTACTGTGGTTGAGCTAATGGACTTCAACAAAGTAACAGTCCTTTGCCGTCCCTCAAGGATCTCAAATGACTTCACAAACAGGCATGACTATGGTCTATTGTTGCCACCATCCTTACCATGAGATGGTGCTCTATCTCCCAAACGCGAGAGTTACTATCCCTGTACTGCTCACCCTGGGACAGCTGCCACATGTGAGGCAGCCGGGATGGGGGGAGCTGGCTGGGTCGCAGCGCCTCACCCAGGGGAACCTGAACTCTTTGGATCCGAGCCCTCAGCATACCTTCCTCCTGGGGGAAAGTAACAAACAGAGCAGGCAGTTACTGGCAGTGCAGCAGAGGCACCTGAAACAGCAATGCTACAACCACGGGGAAGCTCAAAGCGCACACTTGCCTCTTCTGCAGTCACGAGCCAGGTTTTGCGGTGCTCATCGCAGTAAACCCCCACGCGCCGCACCCAGAGCCGCACGGGAGGAGCGCCAGCCTCCCCTCCCTCTGCCATCCCTCAGGCACTTCCGCAGCTCAGGTGGACGGCATCGGCCCGCGGGGTGCACACGTGGTCTCTTTAGCTCCGAGCACATTCACGGAGAGAGCTCCCGGACCTGGCAGACAGGCGGTGTCTGACTCGTTGGATGAGATGCTACGTGCGGAAATGTCCCTAAAAGTCAGCTCGGGAGGCTGAGGTGGTGCCTAAGCCAACGGAAACGTCAGGCCGAGTCGTACACCGGGACACGCGTGCTGGGTGGCACTGGTAAGGCATTCTGGGGCAAAAGGTGCTATTGGTGCAAAGTTAAACCCTGGGAGTATTGGCTTTGCTCATTCCGCTAACAGTCCTATTAACAGTCTTTGTGTAAAACGGGGGGGAAAAAAGAGGTGGTCTAAATCCCAAAAGCAAAACTCGTGACCAGGAGTGAGGTGAGCTTAACAGGAACGAAGATCACTCTGGAGACAAAGCACGGAGCTCGGTGTGCAGGACTCTCATCTTTGGAGCTCGCGGAGCTGTCGGGGTGCAGGGTCCTTCGTCTCATCTCTCAGGGGTGGCAGCACTGTCCATTCACACACAAACTCCTCGGCAGCAGCTCTCAGGACTGCGTCGCTCGGCTTTTGGCTGGTCACAGAGAGCCACCAACACGGGCGGAAGAGCTCGGGGCATTGAGGTGGTTCCTGCTACTGTAACTTTTGTTTAACAGCACGTTTATCTGTGTGCCGGTTAGATCAAGCTGAGCCATTAGCAAATGGAGGTCAGGGGAAATGATTCTCTTTGAACCCTAGAAGAGGTAATCAAAATGGTACAGACAGTCTTCATCCTTTATCTAGGTGTAAAGTAGAACAAAGTTAAGCTGTAACACATACAACATCCTCCTGCTATGAAGCAGATGCAATATTCCTTAGCCCAGTGAAACACAGTGGTCTTCCGAAAACTTGTAAGGTTATAAGGCATATTTCAAACAGGAGCAAGAAAATCTGGGTACAAAATAAAGGAGGGAAAGTCAGGGAGAGAAAAAAATAAATTGTTATACATTTGGGGTGCATATATAACAGAAAATACTCTTCCATGATGCTTTCCATATCTCACATCAGTGTTTCTCTACCTTTTTGAGCCAAAGGAGCACTCAGCCTTTTCGAGAACAAAACACCAACCACGGATCAGCCTGAACAGCACTGTCACAAAGAAAACTTTGAATGTTCTTTTATTACTTCTTTTTTTTCTCCCATTCTGTTTGTTTCCTTGCTTGATGTGTGGGGATGTGTACGTGCCCTACACAAAGCACCACTGACAGCCATCCTGTGATGAGGGACAGGCATTCCAAGGAATGCCCCACCAGCTGGATCACTGGCATTTAGAGGAATGTGACAGCAGTCTGACAAGGCTCACAAGGCCTTCAGGAATTAGGGTTAAAGGGACATTTCTGCAATTCTTCTCCTTTCTGCTTTACCCTAAGCCACTTTACAAATTTAAACCCCTTTGTGGAAATCACTCTGCCCAACAGTGAAATTGCCACTGCTCATTTTCAGTCAGCTGAATGTAATCACCCCAGGTGGAATTCGGCCAGGATGCTCTCCTACTCTGCAGTAAACTGCAAAAAG
Source organism: Rhagologus leucostigma (assembly GCA_013397725.1). Classification (NCBI taxonomy): domain Eukaryota; kingdom Metazoa; phylum Chordata; class Aves; order Passeriformes; genus Rhagologus; species Rhagologus leucostigma. Next base: position 818,357 of record VZTD01002854.1, on the reverse strand, counting down.
TTCCATCATGACCAGAAATGCCCAAGAACTTGCTTTTTTTCCATTCAAAGCTGGAATTTCTACAGCTCATCAGGCCCAGAACCAGAAGGCTCAAGACTGGCTCCAGTAATAGAAAATATGTCTCAGTAAGTGAACTGTGTTTCCTACTGTAAGTAAACTCTCCTGGAAGGTCTCCTATCCAAATACTGACCTGGTTCAGCCTGGCTGAACTACAGGTAGGAGGACTACAGCACAACATGCACCATTGTGTTCATGGTGTGTGGAGATGGCAGCGATGACAGATCCAGGACAACAGAAAAGGTCTCGTGCAGAGGACACTGTGCAGAATGGGCAGAGGTTAATGTGTGTTTTCACCCTTTGCCCCACGGATTTGCCCCAAGCTTCCCCAGAAATGCAAAGTTCAAAGGCTCAGTCTGGCCTGTGGAGGTGCCCAGTTAGTGCCACATGGAAAATCCTGAGGTCAGGCAAAACCGTCGATCGGGTCTGAGGTGGGACAGGAAGTGGGTTTGAGGTGGGACAGGAATTGGGTTTGAGGTGGGACAGGTCTGTCTGCAGCACCCAAACACACCAAAGAAACTGGAGATTCCACAAGCACACGCTCAGACAGCGCACCTGAAAACACACACAGTGTCTATTTCTGCAGGTTTGATAGAAAGCAAAAACAAAGGAAGGAAGACGTGGGTGGGAGGAGAACAGACCCTACTTATATTTTAAACAAATTTTAAACCCGGGATCTTACACTGCTTGCTTCATAACCTATCAAAAAACCCACCACAACCGACAAAAACCCCAACAGCTTAAATCTGCAGGATTACAGCATCATCCTTTGAGACTTTTAACATTCCCATCAACATAACTGTAGGAGGCTGAGCTGTTCAAAGTGTTGTTTTGGGGAGATTCAAATCCCAGTCCCCACAGACAGGAATAATACTGGCAGATGTTCTGTCCATCTTAGCATCAATCTTAGAAGTTTAATGTGGTTCTGGGACCTGGATGGATTTCTGAGCCATAATACATGGATAAATGTGAAAATGGCCAGGAGGAGGAATGCAGCTTGTAGTGACAACAATTTATTTGGTTTTAAATTGGGTACATTAAAATATTTTATGGAAACAGTGACAGAAATTACTCCAGATGCTGCTTGGACCACCCCAGAGCTGGAGCTCAGTGAGCTGAACAACCTCCCCCCCTTATCACCTTCTGTTCTAAAAAGCAACCGGGAGTTCAGCTGCCTTTTAGGCACCAAGGAAAAGCACTGCTGATGCTCAGCAGTGCTGTGCTCACACAGTTACAGCCTCCAGAGCAAGGCTGGCCAGCCTGGCCTTCTGCTGGGGCATGAGAGCTGACTGCACACCTCAAGGCTACAAGGGTGCTGAGCCCTCCTGAAAAACCCAGCCCGGCTCTGACAACTCAGGGATCTGATGATCTGGTGACTTAAGGGCATGTGGAGACACGCTAAAGCTTCTTCTTGGGGGTTTGGACTCTACTCTGCCTGGAGCAAGCCCCTCTGACTCCACGCTCCGCTCTGCCCGACCTACTGAGGGGTAGCAGATGCTCACCGACCAGCCGGGCTGTCCAGCAGCGTGGGGAGGGCAGGCCGAGCTTTGGTGGGATCTAAAAAAACAGGAAGACAAAAAGATGGACATAATGCGGGGGGAGCCACGCAGAGGGGCGGGGAGGGCGAGGGAAAGGATGCAGGAGCCGGGCCGAGGAGCGGGAGCGGGGGGCAGTGTGGCCAAGCCGGGCAGGAAGGGCTGGAGGAGAGGGGGTGTGGTACGAGCGTGGGACCGGACCGGCCATGGCGGGTCGGGCGGCGCGGCCGCAGCGGCGGGAGGAGGGCGCGGCACATCGCCACAGCCACCGCGTCCCCCCCGGGCCGGGGCCGCGGGGCC